>VDFB02036786.1:0-81289 GCA_007258455.2 Sequoia sempervirens
TAATGAGAAAAAGGTGAAGGATCTGGAAAATCAATTAGCTACCATTTCTGCTACTTTTGATCCATTAGCTGGTGATGTGGTTCAGTAAGAAGGTCAAGTAACAACCCTAATTGACAAAATAAGATGCTTGAAGAGTGAAAATGATAGAATTGTTGGGAAAGTAAGTGAACTCAGAGGACTAATTTGTTTGAAGATTGAGATAATGGTGAGTGCTTTGAAGGAAGCGAAAGCTGTTGTAGCAGTTAGTGACCTGAAGAATCTTGAAACTGCAGAGGCTCAATCCTATTTAATGTGTGGTCGCATAATAGTTTTGGAAAGTCTCAAAAAGGTTTGTGATGACAATTTAAGAGTGATGAAACAATATTTTGCAGATGTCTTCAAATATTTGTAAGTTACAAGTTCATGCCTGTACAATTTTGGAATTTTGTTTCGGTTTCCCCAATTTTTTCCATTGATGTCAAAGGGGGAGAAGTGTACAGTGAAAAATGTATAGTCATCATAGGGGGAGTTTTTTTCCCAAGATTGAAGTTTCTTTTTGGAGTTTTGAAATGGCAGTGTAACTCATGTTGGTTTTGATCTGACACTTAGTCATTTTTCACTAAGTGTTGCCATCAATGCCAAAGGGTGAGATTGTTGGCAAGAGACACTATGAATTCCTTTTGGTGTTGTCATTGATGTAAACCCTAGTAGGCGAAAGATCCACATAACATCATTTGCTTATACCAATAGTCAGATTGAGGACAGTCAGGAAGAACAAAGCATTTGGTAGTTTGGTGATCATCGATTCACTTACAGATTTCCAATTATTATTTTGAGTTGTGGATCTCATGGGAGGTTTATCAATACATCTAATGTGTTGTCCAAAAATCCCATTGCTTTGTATTAAGTCTTGTGTGAGTTTGGAGATTCGATTGGTTACTTATCTGTTTATTAGTATTTTGGGGCTAACTCAATTGATGTAATATGTTGCGGATATTCAAGAAATGTTTATTTGAATATTTTTGTGTTTTCTCATCTTGATTTGGGTCCAAGCTAAGTTGTGGCCGACTGTTGTGGATGCGCATTGGATATCTCTTAAGATTTGAGTTAACAAGTTGCTAATATTTTCAAGTTTTATTTGGAGCCGACATGTTGTGATTAAATTGCTAGTTGCGGATATATATGTATGATCTCTTATATCATTTTGGTGTGTGTGTGTGGTGTGTCAATATGTATTGTGAATATCATAAGAGTGTTAGAGTGATTTTATGCACATTTTCACTAGCGCATAAAGATTTTGTGAAGCGAGTAAGAGGAGAGGAGAGCAGAAGTTCAGTATCAGTCAGAAGGATAGAAGATTGACATCTAAGCCTAACCAAAACTATAATCAAGCATTTGTAGATGCTATTCCTTTAGTTCATTCTTTTGGATATAATCCAAATCTCTGTAAGGCGGTGTGCCTTCCTATTTTGAACAGTGAGCTCTAGGAAGTGTTCCTGAATGCAAGTGCATTCCCATATTGTAAATTTTTTGAGTATACTTAAATTATATTATGGATTAGCCATCCACCGTGGTTTTTCCCCTAACAGGGTTTCCACGTAAAAATTCTTCTATTATGGTGTTGCAGTTATTTGCTTTTTGTTTTTGCATATTTCTTCTAGTTGAATATTTTAAGTGGGTTAATAATCAGAATAATAAAGTCAATTTTTGCAGAACACTGATTCACCCCCCCCTCTCAGTGTAGCTTGTTTCCAATAGTTTGTACTTGTGTATTTAGATGATATTGCTATATTTTCAAAGAAAGCTAACAAACATTTTGATCATCTAAGGAAAATCTTTTAAAGACGTAGAGAGTATGAGGTTTCACTTAACCCAAAGAAGAGCATTTTTTTAGTCCATGAGGGGAAGCTTCTTGGACATATTGTTTCAAAGCATGGTATCACAATTGACCCAAAAAGAATCACAAATATTCTAGCTTTACCACTACCTGCACATAAGAAAGTCTTACAAAGCTTTCTAGGTAGGATTAATTTCGTAAGGAGGCTCATTCCTAACATTAGAACATTATTGCAGCCTCTCACAACAATGTTGAAAAAGAACATTCCATTTAGTTGGACTAAGGAAGGTAAGAACAATTTTGAAGAAATCAAAGAGGCCCTTGCAGCAAACCCAACACTTATCAACCCAAATTTTGATAAAGACTTCATATTATATGTATTTGGGATTTTTGACACAATTTCAACCATGCGTTGTTAGCAAAATGAAGAAGGATTAGAGCAGCTTGTGGATTTCTTTAGTCAAGTTCTCCATGATTATGAAGTCAAATACTCATTTTTAGAAAAGCGTGTACTAGCTATAGTAAGAAGCCTTAAGAAATTTAGGCATATTCTTTCAAATAACAAAATATAGCTATCGGTTTCCCATCCAATAGTTGAATATTTCCTACTCAGTAAGGACATCAATGATAAGAGATCATGATGGACTACAAAAGTGATGGAGTATGACATTGATATTAAAGTCACCAAGCTTGTTAGAGGCAAAGGCCTATGTGAACAACTTGTTGGAAATGAGGAAAACAACACAACTGATGAGCAAGTTGCAATAGTGATCAATAATGAGGAACAAGTTGTTGTTCCAGCTTCAACAACAAATTGGATTTAGCAAATGATCCATTACTTACATATTGGTGACTATCTTGAAGGTTTGGACAAGTCAAAATGAAGGTATTATAGGATTCAAGCCATCCCTTATGTTGTAATTGATGGAATTTTGTACAAAAGGGACTTTCATGATGTTTTACTTAGATGTGTTGAACCATAATAGATTGAGAAAGTTCTAAAAGAGTTTCAAGATGGGCCTTTTGGAGGCCATTTTACACCAAGAACCACAACTCTGAAGATAATGAGAGTTGGGTATTATTGGCCTGATTTATTTAAAGATGTCCATGCTTGGGTCAAAAAATGCATTAAATGTTTAGTATTTGTAGGAAAGTAGAAGCCTGCAGCTCTACATCTACATCCAATTCAAGTGGAGCAGCCTTTTGGTAAGCGGGGACTTGATTTCATTGGTCCCATTAACCCACCTTCGAGTGTTGGGAATAAATGGATACAAGTATAGCTATAGATTACTTTAAAAAGTGGACTGAAGTAGTTGCATTAAAGGATGCAAACGAAACTTCTGTTTTGAATTTCTATCAGGACTTGGTTTCGGAGTTTGGTACCCTAGATTCTATTTTTTTTTATAATGTATTAGCATTCATAGGTTTAAAATTTTTAGATTGGTTAGTTAAGAACAAAATTTATCTGAATACTTCTTCAAACTATTACCCTCAAGGTAATGAATAGATAGAGTCCACTAACAAGAACTTGATCAAAATCATCAAGAAGATAATCTAAGAAAATCAAAGGACCTGGCATGATAAAATGAAGTTAGCCCTTTGGACTGATAGGATTACACCTAAGAGAGCAACAGGTAATTCACCCTATGTTCTAACATATGGTAAAGAGGCTAAAATTCCTATCTTAGTTGAGCTACCTACCTTAAACATCATCAAAAAATTAGACTTACTTAATGAAGAACCTATGGAAATTAGGCTTGCACATATAATGGAGTTGGAAGAAATAAGGAAAGAGACATTAAGGAATTTGGAAATTCATCAAGCTCAGATGAAAAGATCATTTGATAGAAAAACAATTCCAAGAATTTTGAAAGAAGGAGATATGGTATTTAAAAGGGATGAACTCAAGAGCAGACTTGGTAAACACACAAAATTTGATACCATGTGGGATGGCCCATACATTATCATAGAGTGCAAGCAACATAATGCATTCCAGCTTTTAAAGTTGGATGGAGAGGTGTTGCCAATCCTTGTCAATGGGATTCACCTCAAACAATACTATTGAGGATCAAAGTTTTCAGTTGTACATAGTAGATTAGTGGTTTCATCTAATAAGTTCCCATGACGGATTTCGTTTCAATTATGTTTTGTTTTTCAATAAAGTGCAGATGCACTGTTTGCCAGCCCTATCTTAAACAGAGCCATGATAGTTTATTTTATGTTTTGTTATGTTGATGTATAGTTCCAAACAATTGAGTTACATGGTTTCAAGAGTTAAAAAGGGAATAATTTGATGCCATTCCCAATGGATTGTTAAGGAAACTAGTCTAGCATGCTTAACAGACAAGCATTCAACAAAAATCATCATAAGTGTTACAAAATTTCACCTACAGGTCAATTTGGTAGAGCCGAAACAATTGTTACATCTAAGGTGAAAGGTACTTCAATAAATTTCTACTAATCCTAATCATTTTTATTTGTTTTTTTGCATCAAAATAGTTATTTGCTTCATTAACCTAATCATTTCATTCCAATTCCATTCCAAGTTTGGTCAAGGGTAGGTTGACTCACCTTTTAGGTTGTAAATTAGTCATATACCTTGTCCAAATCCATCAAATCCTTGCCACCTCAACTCCTACATGAAATTTTTAGGAAAAGTGCCTAAACCTTAGGGTCAAATCCTAGGGTTTCACTTTTTCTATGTTTCAACAATTTTTGTCTAGCATAATGAAAATTGTTACACAAAAAATTGTTTGACAAAATTGTATATGCAAGAGTAAGTTCTCCAACTATGGTTGTAACGACAAACTTTCAAAATAATCAAGCAAATAGGTCATCCAACCAACCAGCTAATTTGTCATTAGGTTTAATCCTCCCAATTCCCATGCTATGTTGTATGGAAATCCAAATGTTAATTTGTCTTCACAAAGAGCCTTTACATCTAGATTGCATGCCTAGATTGAGGGAGAACTTTAGAAAGAGGTTGAGGACCTCAAGATAGAGCTAGAAAGAATGAAAAATATTAGAATAAGAGATGGCATGGGAAGAAGAATAGATTCTCTCAAATTTTCTTATGGATATGGAGATCCATCTATTTTTGGTTCTAATTCTCAAGCTCTTCCTTCTAGGAGTTTACATTTCTAAAATATCCCTACAAGTTCTATGCAAAATTCCCCAATAATTGATATTACCACTTTTGTTCCACAACAAAGAATTGTTTAAACATCTTATGCCCAAATAAGTGCCCTAATGAATCAAAACATACCCACAAATTCTAGGGGGTTATGAAAATTATCAACAATATAATTTAAATGTGGGTGGTCAAGTAGGTGGAGAAATTTTTAATCCACTATGGGGCCAAAATGTTGCAAACCAACAAAAATTTTAGGCTAAACCTCAAGTAAATCCTGTTGTAGGGAACTTCCCAAAAAGAAGACCCTTGCAATTAGAAAGATACAAATAGTTGGGTTTTACTAGTATTTATGGATACCCAAATGTTTTTCCTAATGATGTTATAAATTTATTATCTATATTCTCTAGAAATAATGCATTATTAGGGGAAGATCATCTCAAAAAAAATAAAAAAAATTGATAGATGATTTTGAAGTAGAAGATGAGAATGTGGTGATGAGATTATTTATGCAATCTTTGATAGATGATGCAAGAGACTAGTACAAAGGATTACTTGATGCTAGCATTGGGTCATGGGATGAATTCAAGAGGATATTTAGGGAACAATATGGTGATAAAACTAACCCAAAATTCATTATAAATGAATACACAAGTATTAGTAAAGGGTACAATGAATTTCTTAGATTTTAATACTAGTTTCATCAAGGTCATGAATAAAATTCCATAGTATATGAGACCTAATGAACCTACATGTTTTATTCTATATTATAATGCTTATGATCCCAAGATTGGCTATGAATTAAGGGATAAAGATCCTCACTCTTTAAGAGATGATTTTAAGATAGTTGTGCAATTGAAAAGAATCTAGAAAATAAGTAAAAGAGATGATGTAAAGATATTGCAAAATCCTAAGGGACATCAAGCAAGGGACCCATCATCTGAAGACAAGATTGATAAGGTTATGAGTTCCTTAAAATACTTGGTATAATGTAGCAAGGAATAAAAAAGGTTTATCCCATGATAAACCTAGCTATCATAAATAAGACATAATACCTAAACTGTTTGATCAACCTTATATTACAAACAAGAATAATGGAAGACATATTCAAAATAACCAAAGGGTAGTGGCTAATAGAGAAACTCTCAATCCTTTGAAAAGAAATAATGAAAATATGGTAGAGGATAACCCTTGGTGTATAGCTTTCCAATTACCTCATTCCCCTCAATAGTGCATGGTTGCATAATCTTTTGAAGATCATCCTAGTCCTTGTGATGATTGTGAAAATTTTCATGATGTTAACATGATATCAACCAAATTGGGTTCAAAAAATGAGAAGTAAATAGATGTTTATGACAAAATAAACCAAACTATAATTACCATCAACAATTTTTTTTCTAATGAAGAAGAACATGATGGTGTGCATAATGTTGAAACATTTGATGTTAGATTGAGAAGGCCTTTAGATGAATAAATTAGAGCATTAATTGCTATTGCCATTTCTCAAGTCAAGAGTAATTACAACTTGAGAAATAGAGAAATTAATAATGACCAAGGAAGATTAGGAAGTATCTTCATAAAGGAGAACAAAAATGAGGTGAAGGATCAATTTCTTATCAATCAACAAGAAAATCTTGACAATAAAAATAGGAACACATAATATAAAGAAAAGGTATTAAAATACCTATAAATCAAATTATTTCTCCTATTGTAAATGACAAATATGAAAAGATGAAAGAAAAACAAGAAAAGGGAATGCCAGGTGTACTCAAGGGATTGAATTAAAAAATAAAGACAAAAGGGTCAATTTTCAAGCCCTACCAACAAATCAGAATTACGGTATCCCTAAATATATATTTGTGGATATGGCTTAGGTCTTGTCACAAATAAAAGTGTCTATTCATTTGTTAGAAATGATGAGAATAGAGGAAAACAAAGAGGAGGTTTCCCTTTTCAATGGTGCAACTATAGCCTTTGATAACAAGAAGAAGGTAGTTACCCTATGTAGAAAGGGCAAGAAACAATTAAATAAAATGGACCATGAAGAAGATAACATTGAAATACCTGAGGTGTTTCTAGGCACAACTTTAAAAATCTCCCTACTCAAGTAGATACCTTTTATGTCAATTTGTAGATAAATGATAAATTGATCAAAATTGCATGATAGACTTTGGAGCTTGCACTAATGTCATGCATTTAACAATCATGAAAGAACTAGAACTGTAGGTTAGTAAAGCATATGGTAAATGATTTTCTACGGATTTTAGGGAGGTTCTAGTTATGGGAATCATGAAGGATGTACAACTCAAACTTGTAACCTTATGCATGTGCTTTTAGAGCTCTTGATGGATTAAAAATTACATTTGTTGAAACAAGGTCAAAGAGGAGAGTGGAGGTATAGAAGTTAGGAGGTTTATTCCATATAAAGTTAGATTTTATTTGTTGAAGATGTTACACTACTTGGGAGACACTATATTTTTATATTATCCCCTTTGAGATGAGGGAGGCTTGCTAGCTTTTAGACAAGGAGTAATTTGTATTCTCAAAGGAGGCATGTTCTCTTAATGTTAGATTTGTTCTTATTATATACACCCAATAATTAGATACTAAGACTCAAGAAATAAAATTAATGCTTCTTCATTACTTGACCTTTATTTTACTTCTACAAATGAAAGATAATACCTTATAGATCTATGAAAATCTAAAAATAACCCTTTTTGGAAGTTTTTGACAACTTTCTTAATTTTCATTTTAGGTAATTTTGCATACATATCCATCAATCATAAAATCACTAATCACTTTCCTACCACTATGGTGACACTATTTTCCAACTTAGAAATTGAATTAGAAACATGTATGAGTTTGAAAATATTAAAAAAACTAGAAAATCTCAAAAAATAACTAAAAACTTATTTTGAGGTCCCACATGAAAGAATTTGATCATAAGAAAGTCTTGAAATGATGTCCAATTGAACTAAGTTCATGAAATTCCAATCAACTCCTCAAAACACACCTCCACATAAAATTTTAGCCCAATTGGACTTTTGAGTCAAAATTATGACCTCTAGAAGTCCTTGTATCAGGTTTGTTCCCATTGAATACCAAAAGAGGGATTTGTACCTTAGAGGAGGGTGTACTCTAAAAAGGGAGATATTTTGCTATTGTGTATTGGATGAGGATTTTTTCTCTTAGAAGAGAGATTTGTCCTTTTATGATAGAATTTACTCTCTCATGTTATATATGAAATTTGAGATGGACAATTAATATATTCACTCATATGCTCAATTATTTGTTTTAATTAACTTGTTATACTTGATTGGTTGTGTATATATCCTAGTTCATCACATGTCTATTTATATAGTTATATCAAATCTAATATTAATATATCTATTTTTATTTAAAATATTATTATAATATTTTAAAAAAGAATATGTTGAAGGCATTCCTTATATGAACATTACCAACTGACTTTAATGATTGACAATTGAGAATGTGGTAGAATGATGGTTGACCATTGAAAAAGATCCAATGGTTCGATGAACCCAATATAAAATAAATAAAAATACTATTAAAAAAATAACACTTTATACAAAGAAGAAAGCAAAGAGTCAGATTCGACATTTCCACTTGAAAATATTTTTACATTCAGGTCAAAAACCAAAAACAAAGAAAGAAAGCAAATAATTATATATTGTTTCTAATTTTCCACTAATATTCAAAGTGTATAAATTATATTATTATTATTATTATATATAATATTTTATATAATATAAATTGTTATAATTTATATTTTCTATTATTTTTCAAAATATATATTTTTTAGAATATTCTTAATTTAATATTATGAAATAAAATTATAATTTTTTTTATATAAATATTTTTAGTATAATGTTATAATATTTATATACACTATAAGTTATTAAATATATCATATAACTTTTTTACATATATTATTAATTAAAATATGAAATCTATTATAAGTTTAATATTTATCTATATTTATTTTTTAATTAATAATTTCTATTACTTTTCAAAATATTTTTTATTATTTATTTTTTATGGTATTTATTTTTAATTTTAGATTATAAAATATAATTTTCTAGAATATTGTTAATTTAATATTATGAAATAAAATTACATTTTATATGTTTAACTATTTTTAGCATAATATTATAATATTTAGATATTATATATTTAATAATTATATACACTATACATTATTAAATATATTTATATAATTTAACTTTTTTACATATACTACTAATTAAATATATTATAAGTTTAATATTTATCTATATTTATTTTTAAAATCTATTATATTTATTAAAAATGATTAAAATATTAAATATATTAGAAGTTTAATATTTATCTATATTTATTTTTAATATATATATTATATTTATTGAAAATATATTGAATTTATATTTATTATTACATATTATATGAAATATTATCCATATTATTAAATATAAATATTATATATAGACACTCCCTTTCCCTTCCACCCTGTCTCTATCTCTGCCTCTGCCTCTCTGCTACTTTTCTCTATCATCTCATGTATCTCTCACTATTTCCCCTCTATATGTTCTCTCTCTACCTCTCTCTGTGTCACTTTGTATATCTTTATCTTTCTATCTCTCCCATCTCCCCTCTCTCATTGTCTCCCTCTTTCTTTCTCTATTTCTCCCTCTCCCTCTTTCTCTCTCCTTTCATTGCTCCCTCTCTATATGTTTATCTATCTTTCTCATACCACTTCTATATTTTCCAAGTTATATATCTATCTCTATCCCTATCTCTCCCTCTCTCCTTATCCCTCCCTCTTTCTATTTCTCTCTGCTTCTCTCTCCTCTCTCTGTTTCTCTCCCTCTCTCTCCCTCTCTATATCTCTCCATATCTCTCTCCTCATACACACACTCCCTCTTTCTCCTTCACTACCTCTATCTATCTCTCTATCTTTTCGCATATCTATACCTCTCTCTATCAACTTCTTTCTCTCTCACTCTTGCCCCTTCTATCTTTATCTCCCTATCTCTCCCTCCCCCTCTCTATCTATATCTCATTATGTCTACCTCTATCTCTTTCTCTCTCTCTATCTCTTTCTATCTATGTACTCTCTACGTCTATCTCCTATCTCTCTCTCCCTATAAATCTATATCCTCTCCTCTCTCCTATCTTATTCACTCCATCTCTCCCTCACCTCTTCTGCTCTATATAGATTTATCTTTATTTCTCCTTGATCTCCTCTCACTCATCTCTTTATCTCTTTCTATCCATATCCTTATCATATATCTCCTATCTTTATCTCTTTTTCCTATCCTCTCTATCTCTCTATATCACCCTTCATCTATCTCTCTCTCTCTCTCTCTCTCTCTCTCTCTCTCTCTCTCTCTCTCTCTCTCTCTCCCCATCTCTCCCCATCTCTCCTATCTTGCTCCTCCTATCCCTATCTATCTTTATATATCAACCTCTCTAGATCGCTATCTTCCCATATATCTCTATATCTATTTCTTTCTCTTCCCATTTATCTATCTCCTCTATCTCTCCTCTATCTCCCCTATTTCTATCTCCTCTCCATCTCTATTTGTCTTTCTCTACTTCTCTCTATTTTTCTCTCTTTTTCTCTTGTTCTCTCTCCCTCTCCCCCTCTATCTATATCTCCTTATATCTCTATCTTTATATCACTCTATCTTGCCATATATCTCTATATCTCTATCTCTCCCTCTCCCTCTTCTTCTTTATCTCATTATCTCTTCCTTTCTATCCATCCCACTCTATCTCTCCCCTTTATCTCCCTATCTCTCTATCTTTTTTTCTCCCTCTCTCTCTATATCTCTGTATATTTGTCCCCTCTTCCTCTCGTTCTATATTCATCTCTACCTCTATCTATTTGTCTCACTCTTCCTCTCTTGCTCTATATTCATCTCTACCTCTATATTCCTCTCTCCCCCTCCATCTCTAGTCTCACTCTTCCTCTCTTGCTCTATATTCATCTCTACCTCTATATTCCTCTCTCCCCCTCCATCTCTAGAAATGTCTCCCTCTCTCTACCCATCCATCTCTCCCCCTTCCCTCTTCATAGACCTTCATTGTCTTCTTGATTCAAAGGTTTTCTTTCACTCATTTTTAGAGACTTTTGTTGCACAAACAATATCATTTTCTGAAAGGCCAACCAGTTGAACTTATGTAATACATAAATTTATACAAAAAATAGGCTTAAACTTTCCCTAATTGACATTCCATGCCTCTTCTGCATACCCATTCCACACCAAGGTGTGATTGCTAATTATAATTTTATTAATATAATTAATAATTAAAAAAATAGATAATAGTATTAGATCATAAAATAAATCTGCAATATTGTTGTGTGTTCACCATTTGAATTCTTCCAATAACTCAGCTTTGCAAAAAAAAATCTTTAAGACTTGGTACATATAAATATTAGATACAAAAGTAGATCCATACCCAAAGGCTCGATTACAAAATAAAGGACGGAAAATCCAATGCTTACATCTTTCTCTATTCAATAATCATCATCGATAGCCGGCCCAACGTATGAGACGAGGAGTCGCCGGAATATTTCATTCTGAATATCGTGGCTCTTCTCTTCTTCCATGAAAAGAAAAAGATAGGCTATATTTTATTGTGTTCCGTATAAACGTGAAAGTTTTTGCATGAGAAAACAAGTACAAATTAATAGACTGACAAGATCCTTATAAAACTAATAAAAACGTAACAGAAATTTATAGCAATAATTTTAAAGTGATTTGGCATCGGTTGCGTAGGGCGTAAGAGAAAGAAGGCGAAAAAAACGTATTCAGTTATGCAAACAAGATTAATTGGAAACGAAATCCCTGAAAACAAGCTGTATAACGAAACGTCCCATGAAGTTGGAACGCAAGGTCGACCATAAAATAAATTCTGACAAGTTTCAAATCAGATATCATTCATTTTCACGTACATATGTACCCATTCAAACTGGATTCCGTTTTCAAATTATTCGTTTTGTCTCTTTGCCACAATCTTTCATTACACGGTTGAAGCCATTTCAGCCACGCCCTTCTCTCTCCAAATGTATCCATCAAACCTAAATATCTTGATTAAACGCAAATTAAAACCGTTAAAAACACCTCTGATAACCATTAAAAGCCATTACAGAAACAAACGGAATTCCATCCATATTTACAAGTCACAGGAAACAAAACACAAACGGAATTCTCAAACGCGCCGGAATTAATTGTATCGAACCGTAAATTCCAGAAATCGATTGCCATGAAAGGACGTTGATGCTCACGAATATGCACAAAAAGAAGAGGGAAAAATAAATAAAAATCTCAGCTTTATATACTAAAAGTTTCTGCAGAATATAAAAGCCTTGGCATATATTGTAGCATCAGATATAGAACTGTGGCCCAATCATCAAAATTCAGTTGAAGCACAATATTCCGAACATAGTAAAATATAGATATATATTGGTATTTGAGGAAGATAGCTAAACTAATTACAGGCGAGGCGAGGGGAAGCTCAAGTAAGCTAAAGGAGCGACTGTAATTTAGTATATATAATATCTATCTATCTAGGAAGAGAGAAGTTGTAGATTATTGTTATGCAGAGACATCTCGGACTTCGAAGAAGGATCTGTTCTTGACGACGATATCGTACATGTGCATAGACTTGAACTTGGAGAAGTTCGTAGGGAGGGAGATGAGATGCAGAGGAGAGGAGGGCTTGTGGAACTGCAGGAGGTGCGGATCTTCATTGGGATATCTCTCCCATCCCAAGGCGATGAGCTTTTGCTCGAGATCTGCGTAGGAAGTGATGGTCTGGTTCGTGGGCAGATGGACCAGAACTTTGCGCTTCGACTGACTCACCTCCATTCCCTCCATCGTTTCACTCCTCGCGTCCGGCACCAGCCTGGCCACCCCGTTCTTGAAGATCCACACGCCAGACATTTCACTTTCTTCACCACCACAGCGACGGATGATTGTTGTGATCCTTTGCACTTGCTTCTGCTGCTCTCCGCCTTTTATTCTTCACGTAAGCCCCTGTATGGTGGACCTTTTGCTTTTTCGCTTCAAGGATTCTAATCGTTGCCACAAAATAAACGGTAGAGGAAAAGAAGGTGAAAAGTGGAAGATCCAGGGAACAGGAAAAGAGAGGGCAGGAGGAGGAAGATTAATTGGAGAAGAGTGGGGGAGTAAAGAAAGAGATGATGGGAAAGAGGAAAGGAGTGGAAGGAGGAGTGGCGTGACATGCAAGTGGGAAGGGGGTTAAGAGTGTGACGGGACTTACGAGGGGGATGCAGGTCCTTTCTTCTCGGACGGAACTGCTGACGGGGATTCCCATGGTTTTGTCCTTCATTCCCCCTTACCGCTTTCCTCTTCTTTTCCCCAAATAATTTTTTATTTTCTTAATATTTTCCAATTTAATTTTGCGACAAATTTAAGTGTGGAATGAGAATTTCTTTTTTTTTTGATACAACAGGGGTGTCCTTGCCATCCAGTGAGTGGTCAGCAGTTTGTATCTTGGGTACCTGGGGTGAGCTGGGGCGAGACTAGTCCCCTACGCCTGCAAGAAGTCCCACCTCTTAAACCCATGTGTAAGGTGACTTTATATTGAAAGAAATTTTATGTGAGAGATTGAAAGTTCTATTATATAAAGGTATGAATTGAGAATAGTTTAACTATCATTTTATATGTCTTATTGCTAGACGATTTCTGGATTTGATTGTGTAAGAGTTTTTGCATCAATGTTTCGGATCACACTCCATGATCCATCATCAGGATAGTTGAGAGCTCAAGGAGAAAAATGATAAGTTGCAAACCAAGAACTAACTAAAAAGACCAAGGGGAGGGATGAGGGGCACATAAAACGAAAAACAAGAAGCTATCAAATAGACTCCTAGGACCAAAAGGATAAAAAAGACACAAGAGAAAAAGAAAATTAGAAGAAAACAAAAGTTAAAAAAAAAAAAATTGTCCAAACAATAGAAATTTCTAAATTCTTTTTTAAAAGACAAAACACAAAGAAATTTGAAAGGGGCCACTAATGAGAAACAAATAAAAACCCCTACGATAAGAGACAAAACAAATTGGAAATATATAAATATATATATATATATATATATATATATAGAGAGAGAGAGAGAGAGAGAGAGAGAAGCTTAAATAAATAAATAATGCATATATACTATTTATTTATAAGAAACAAAAGAAGTTAGGAATATATATATTATTAATACCAAACTAATATAATTCAACAAATGAATAGAGAAATAAAGAATATTATTTATATATATCTATGAAAAAACACACATTAATGTAATTAGATTTCCATCCATATATTTATATATATTTGATTAAAAAGTGGACACACAATCAAATCAAGCATTATAGAAATATATATATATATATATAAAAGAAACAAAAGAAATTAGAAATATATATATATATATATATATATAAACAAAAGAAATTAGAAATATATATAGCATTAGATATCAAAGCGAATATAAATAAACAATAGAATAAATAAATAATGTATATTATTTATATATATCTATGAAAAACACACACCAATAAAGTATAAAGGACTAAACACCCAAACCAGGTTTAAAAGATACACTAGGGAGAAAAATAATTGAAAGAAATAAAAGAACATGATAGATTAAATAAAATTAGAAAATGAACAAACGAAAAAAGGGGAGAGGCTAGAAAGTAGGTTAAAAAGGCAAATAAATGTCCAAGTTCCAAAACGGAAATAAAATTAAAAGAGAAGGATGGACAATAATGGATTCAAAGAATACAATTGAGAACAATCTAAAAAGAGGGTAAAACAAGCACACGAATAAACCACCAACCTTCCTATGAAAGGGGAAAAGACCCAACCAGAACGAAGGAGAGAAAAGAAAAAGGCCAAAATTAAGACCAAGAACACCTACAAAAAGAACTAGGAAACACAAAGAAGGGGACGAGAAGATGCACAAAAAAGGAAAACAGAGAAGGGGGGGGGGGGGTTCGGGGCAGAAAGGGAAGGATAGAGCAGAGGTGAAAGGACTAATGAGGGGTGGGAATTGACGGGTTCTTAGGTTGGCTAACATAGGGTGCCAAGAAGGACTCAACCTCCACCCTTCATCACGATTGAGGTTCAATGGGTGATTGTTGATTTCATGGCTTCTTTGAGTTTTCTCTTGAAGAAATTGTCCTCTTTGAACAAGATTTTGGTGTTTTCCAAACATATATGGTGTTTGGTAGCAGAGGAGTGGTCGGCTAGGGCAGATTTGACAACACGCTCATGTCTAATGTCAGCACTATGCTCTTTGATTCTGGTGCTAAATGAGTGGCCAGTTTCCCCTATATAAGGAGTGCCACATGAGCAAACAACCTTATAAACTCCTGAGTTGAGGAAGATGTCCTTGGAGTCTTTGAGGGAAGGGATACGATTTCTTAAGGTTGTAAAGGGCTTGAACGCGCAATGGAGGCCTTTTCTAAGGAGGATCTTAGAGATTTTTTGGGATATTCCCTCAATATAAGGAAGGGATGCCCTCGGGAGATCACGGTGATGGTTAGGTTTGGAGATGGAAAGGAAACTCGCCTTAGCTTGGTTGAAGGCTCTGGATATTTGTTTGCTTGAGTACCCATTCAATTTGAAAACTTGGCGCAAATGGGTCAACTCAAGATTCAAGTTTTCTTCATCACAAATCTTGTGGGCTCTCAATGCTAGGGTTTTAAGGACCCCACTTTTTTGGCAAGGGTGGTGATGAGAAGAAGAATGGAGGTAGAGATCAGTGTGGGTGGCCTTGCGAAACACACGTCTACCCAGGGAACCATCTAGATTTTTGAGAAGCAAGATGTCAAGGAAGGGGAGTTGGTTGTTTGATTCAATCTCCTTGGTGAAAGAAATGCAAGGAGCTAATCTATTTAGGTGGGCATGGAATTCTTCCAATTTTTCCAAGCCATGAGGCCAACAAACGTTGGTGTCATCAACGTAGTGCTTCCACCACCTTGGTTTGAGCGGGAAGGAGTGAAGAGCCATTTCTTCGAAGTGCTCCATGTAAAGATTTGCAATGACAGGAGAAAGAGGAAAGCCCATGGCCACACCATCAACTTGCTCATAGATAACACCTTGGAAGGAGAAAAAAGTGGATCGAGGGAATATCCCAAAAAATCTCTAAGATCCTCCTTAAAAAAGGCCTCCATTGCGCGTTCAAGCCCTTTACAACCTTAAGAAATTGTATCCCTTCCCTCAAAGACCCCAAGGACATCTTCCTCAACTCAGGAGTTTATAAGGTTGTTTGCTCATGTGGCACTCCTTATATGGGGGAAACTGGCCGCTCATTCAGCACCAGAATCAAAGAGCATAGTGCTGACATTAGACATGAGCGTGTTGTCAAATCTACCCTAGCCAACCACTCCTCTGCTACCAAACACCATATATGTTTGGAAAACACCAAAATCTTGTTCAAAGAGGATAATTTCTTCAAGAGAAAACTCAAAGAAGCCATTGAAATCAACAATCACCCATTGAACCTCAATCATGATGAAGGGTGGAGGTTGAGTCCTTCTTGGCACCCTATGTTAGCCAACCTAAGAACCCGTCATTTGCCCGCCCCTCATTAGTCCTTTCACCTCTGCTCTATCCTTCCCTTCTGCCCCGGACCTCCCCCCCTTCTTTATTTTTTCCTTTTTTGTGCATCTTCTCGTCCCCTTCTTTGTGTTTCCTAGTTCTTTTTGTAGGTGTTCTTGGTCTTAATTTTGGCCTTTTTCTTTTCTCTCCTTCGTTATGGTTGGTGGTCTTTTTCCCTCTTTCATAGGAAGGTTGGTGGTTTATTCGTGTGCTTGTTTTACCCTCTTTTTAGATTGTTCTCAATTGTATTCTTTGAATCCATTATTGTCCATCCTTCTCTTTTAATTTTATTTCCGTTTTGGAACTTGGACATTTATTTTCCTTTTTAACCTACTTTCTAGCCTCTCCCCCTTTTTTCATTTGTTCATTTTCTAATTTTATTTAATCTATCATGTTCTTTTATTTCTTTCAATTATTTTTCTCCCTAGTGTATATTTTAAACCTGGTTTGGGTGTTTAGTCCTTTATACTTTATTGGTGTGTGTTTTTCATAGATATATATAAATAATATACATTATTTATTTATTCTATTGTTTATTTATATTCACTTTGATATCTTATGGATGATCTCTGAAATTCCTTGGGATATCCTCATGATAGAGTAATAAAATACAAATTAAGTTAAAGTTTTAGTTAAAAAATAATTTTTTGGGATTGTAGGATTTTGATGGACTAAAGAAAATTCCAATGCTAAAATTCTAGACCTCCTAATATTTGAACATTCTCTACAAACTAAGATTAGCACAATAATTTAAAATGATAGAAAAAAGATAAAAATATAAAGTTTGAACCAATTACTAGACACATTCTCTAACAATTCATATAACTAATGTCGCATTCACTTTATACATCCATTTTAAAATAATGCAATTAAATCTTAAAAAAAAAGCCTCTAACAATTAGACTTTTAATGAAATATCCTAAAGTCTAATACTTTGTCATATTTTGGAAAAAAAGTATTTTCACTATATTTTAATAAGACATACCACATTTATGGAGTTTCTTTGGACAAAAGGAGTTAAAATGTGAAATATAAATGTATATATTCCTTTTGAGATCTTGTAAACATATTATAAGTAGGAAAACAATTAAATAATTAAAATTTTAACTATGATTGGAATCTAATTGATCTTTTTGGTTGTCCTATAAGATTTCATGTCTAGAGTAAGAAAAATGAAGTATTGATTCGAAGGAATCATTCAATCCTCAAAGATTCATTCCACATGAAAATCTATCATAGATATATAACTAGGTTATGTGGACCTAGAGGAGTTAAAACTTAGAATGCATGGTACTATTTCAACTAGATGAGGCAAGGGGATGGTGTAAAATATAATTACTTAAGCTAAAATATTCCCTACTACTATTTAGTATCTAGAATTGGTTATTTTCTATGATAAAACCTACAATGGTGAACAAAGAAGGATAATTAATCATGATGAAATAGTACTATCTAATCTTACACCTAAATCTATTAAAAAATCTTTCCACATCCCTTTTCACCAAGAAGTTATATAATTAGTAGTTGTAGATGGCCTTGATTACTATAGTCAATATTTAGACTCATATTTAAGATTAATCAACTAGATGTAGATGCAAGTTCTAAGAAAAAATGTTCCAATATTTTGAAGACACTCCTAAGGGGTGATTCCTAGTAAAAAGTGGAGACATGGTTACATAATTAATTAGCAATATAATGGGGTTACCATCTACCTCTACATTCATGCCATGGATGTTATAATCCATCCATATAGTACTCCATAATTAGGAAATGATATATAGGTCATAAATAATCAATGATGACCTACATGAATAATTAACTATAGTTGAGGATATATAAAGATTGTATATGAATTCCTATTTATTATACTCCTTAGACAAGAAATCCATCTATCCTAGATAGACCAATAAAGGTGTAGTAGTATTTGGTCAAGGATAAATAAAAGGTCTATGACTTCTATCCTCAACTAGAATATAAGAATTCAATGATTCACTACAAAAGAGTAAATGATTCTTTTATTAAGTATATTGTGAGGATTTTCAAGGGAGATTTGAAGAAAGCATTTTCCTTAAATTCTTCATAAATAATTAGTCAATATGAAATTTGGTTTATCTAGTTCCCTAAGTTTACATGTACATAAAGATAGAAGGATTCACAATATTACCTTATAGATTTCCAAAGTATCTAAGTGATAAAACCATACTTCTAGTGTTGACAAGGCAACTATGTGAAACACACAAAAATATTGAAGATAAACCTAAAAATATGCATGTACATCTTTCAACTCAAACTACAATGATAAATACACATGTACATCTTTCAACTCAAACTACAAAAGATTCAAATACATGGATCCAAAGGTATAATCCATATTTTGATACCCATATGACATCCTTTTATCCATATGGGAAGATAGAGAAATATGTTAGGGGTCATAAATGAATCATCTACCTTATCTAGAGGATTTTTGGTAGATTTTAGTGATGACCATGATGTTAAGAAAAGGAGATACTAAAAATTAATAAAATTTTATTTTTTTTGTATTCGAGAAGTCCTTGACTAGTTGTCAAATGATGATGTTGTTTTATAAGAGGCTTATGAGAAAGATAATATTTTTAAAATCCTATTCCACCACTAAATTGGGTAGAGGAAGAAGTAAAAACCCTTGAGAAAATCACAAGATAATTTTCTTAACTCCAACACCAGTTAGCTGATAGATAAAATTGAATAATTGAAATACAAAGGTATCATATTAACTTACAGAAAGGAAGAGCCTAAGAAAGAAAAAATAAAAAAGATAAATGGTTCTTTAGCTCAAAGAGAGAAAGTAGCTACACAAGATAAAATTCAAGAAAAAATATAACCTCAAATGCCTAAAACCAAAGGAAATAAAACAACTGATGTAGGAGCATCCAGTGGTGTAGGGAAATCTTGCATCACCCAAAAAAAATGTTTTCTTTATTTTCTTTAGTTGTTTTGAGTCCCATGATGGCACTCGGGGGATATAAGACTGCCAGGCATCAAAAATAACGAAAAAATGAGCACTTACTATTTTTAGTAAGTTGGCCTAAGTGGGCTCGTATGGACATGAAAATTTACCCCAAGGAGTAGAGCTGAAAAACATTTCCGGTCGTGAAAGAATCACCTCAACACCTTGCACGGTTTGGGAGAAATTAAAGTTTTTGTCTTGGGAAATTTCTCTAATGTAGCTTCAAATTCAGATATAAAACTTTAGAGGCACCAAAACAACTCAAAAGGTGGTCAAATCGACCTATGGTGGTTCACATGTTGTAGAGATCATCGAGATCTTCCCAACGATATGCAATAATAGAAAATTGGAAACACAGATCAAAAGTTATGGCCCCGTGAAGTTGGTCCTCTAAAAAGTGAATTTCTTAAAAATTTCTTCCTAGGCCAGAAATCAAACTGTGAGACTTTTGGCACCAAAAAAAAGAGGGGAAATTTGTACTTTCTAGAAAATTCTAGGGTGGTTATTGGGGAAAATAAAAAGGGTTAAGTGGGGGTTGTAGAAGGTGGCCCTGATGGTGCAGATTGTGGCTCCGAATAGTAGATTTTTCTTTTCTAAGTTGATTTTGTTGTAATGAATCAAGCCCATGAGGTTGTAGCATGTAAGCTTTGAATTTGTAATTTCATTTTCTGGAAATAATTGAAAGTGAGTCATTTTTCTATCTCACATCTTCTGTGTTGGTATATGTTGTGATTTATGTGGGTTTTGGGCAGTGTAGCCCTCATCAAGTGGCATTAGAGCCAGAGTTCCTAAGCCTGTAACAGAGCACCAAACATGAGGTAGTTGTAGGAGGACCTGTGAGTGTGGGTTGAGTTCAAGATGCCTCCAAGAATTGCCCAGTATGGAAGAGGTAGAGGTCGAGGTCGTGGAGGAAGAGATCCACCAAGAGATGAAATCAGAGCCCTTAGAAGGCAATTAGAAACCTTGCAACAAGAGGTTCGAAGAAGAGATGTGCAATGAGATAGAGATGATAGTGAAGATGAAATAGAAGAAGAAATGGAAGAGGAAGAGCAAGATCTAATGGATCCTGGAGAAACAAGATTGTTGTGAGTGATCTCAAGCATTGGGAAGAGACCTAAAATGGAGGTTTCAACTTTTAGCGGAAATCTGAATCCTGAAGAATTGATTGATTGGATCAATGACATGGAGGAATTTTTCAAGTTTGAGGATATTGAAGATCCTCACAAAGTGAGGTTTGCAAAGACAAAATTGAAAGATCACGCCAGTATATGGTGGAAAGAGGTCCAGTTAGAAAGAGGAAGACAAGGGAAAGATAAAACTTCTAGATGGGACAAAATGGTGTCAAAATTGAAGAAAAATTTTATTCCAGTTGATTATGAATTGGAGCTACTTAAGAAGATGTAGAGATTGAGGCAAGGGATAAGGACAGTGAAAGAATACACAGGGGAATTTCACAAGGTCCTGATTTGGACAGGACATTCTAAGGAAAATAAGGAGAAAGTTGCTCTTTATATTAATGGGTTGAATCCAAGCATACAGGAAGAATTGACACTAGTAAGAATGACCACCATTTAAGACGCGTATTAGTTTTCTCTAAAGGTTGAAGAACAACTGAACAAGAGGTTTGAGAACAAGCAACGAGGTGGAGGTCATGGAGGAAATACTAGTGGACGGTCATATTGAGGTCAAAATGAAGATCAAAAGAAGGGTGAAGGCTCCAGTAGCAGCCAAAACCAAAAAGGAGATAACACCTACCATCCTCATGATCAGAATAATGGAGACCAAAGAGGAAGGAGAAGATCTGGATGAGGACCAGGAAGAGGAGGCTTTTGTGGAACCTGTTTCCAGTGTGGAGAAGGACATAGAGCCTATGAGTGTCCTCAACATCAAGGAAGGAAAAATAGAAGACATGAGGGTAATGCATGAGTTGCACATGTAGATGAAGATGTTGAGTGTTCACATTATGAGGATGCAGAAAGAGGAGAGATTCTTGTTACTAGAAGAGCCTTGCTGAATGAAGAGAAGAAACCAACTCAAAGGAATAATTTGTTTTGCACCAGATGTAAGTGTGAAGGTAAAGTTTGCAATGCTATTATTGATGGAGGTAGTACTGATAACCTTGTTTCAAAAGAAATGGTTAGTAAGTTGTGGTTGGAGAGAAGAAGGAATATGAACCCATAGTGAATTGCTTGGTTGCAGAAGGACCATAAAGCCTTGGTAAATGAACAATGTTTGGTAAAGTTCAAGATTGGAAATTACCATGATGAGGTATTGTGTGATATTATGCCTATGGATGTTTGTCATATGTTGTTAGGCAAACTATGGCAGTTTGATCGATGAGCAATACATGATGGACATGCCAAAACCTATTCTTTGAAAAAGGATGGGGTTCGTCATAAGTTGAATCCCTTGAAAGAGGCAGAAGAAAAGGTATGCAATAATGCAAGAATTTGTTTGGTTGATGGAAGAAAGTTCCTAGAAGGTATGAAGCATGAGCATATATGTTTTTCACTGATCCCTAGAGTTGATAAAGAAGATACTACTGAGGTACCTATAGAGGTTTTAGATTTGTTTAAAGAGTTTCAAGCTAATATTTCTGATAATGTACCTGAAGGTTTTCCTCCAGTAAGAAAGATTAGTCATCAGATGGACTTGATTCCTAGAGCTAGTTTGCTAAATAAGGTAGCTCATCGTATGACTCCAACAAAGAGTGAGGAGTTGAACAAACAAGTGCAAGAGTTGTTGTGAAAAGGATTGATTAGGGAGAGTTTGAGTCCATGTGCAGTACCTATAGTACTAGCACCAAAGAAGGATGAGGAATGGTGGATGTGTACAGACTCTAGATCCATCAACAAGATCACCATCAAGTATATATTTTCCTTGCCAAGAATGGATGACATTATGGATTGTTTGAGTGGAGATGAGTACTTCACAAAGATAGATCTGAAGAGTGGATATCACTAGATCCATATTAGAGAAGGAGATGAATGAAAGATAGCCTTCAAAGCCAAGGATGGCTTGTATGATTGGTTAGTCATTCCTTTTGGGCTAACCAATGCACCAAGCACATTTATGCGGCTTATGAATGAGGTATTGAAAGAATTTTTAGGAAAATTTGTTATTGTTTATTTGGATGATATTTTGATTTTCAGTAATACATTGGAGGAGCACTTGATGCATATCCGAAGATTTTTTGAGAATCTAAGGGAGGAGAAGCTATTGATTAGTTTGAAGAAATGTAGTTTTGTGAAAAGGGAGTTGGTGTAGCTAGGATTTTTTGTCTCAGCAGATGGTCTTAAAATGGATCTAGAGAAGGTGAGATCTATCATTGAATGGCCTACCCCAAGGAGTGCTACAGAGGTAAGATCATTTCATGGTCTAGAATTTTTTTACAGAAAGTTTATTAAGAATTTCAGTAGTATGTGTGCACCTCTAACTGAAGCGATGAGAGGGGATAGAAAAGAGTTTAAGTGGACCACATGAGCAGCCAAAAGTTTTGATATTTTGAAGAAGAAAGTTATAGAGAAACCTATTTTGGCACTTCTAGATTTCAATAAGGTCTTTCAAGTAGATTTCAATGCTAGTGGCACTACCATAGGAGATGTTTTGAGTCAAGAAGGTAAGCCTGTTGCCTATTATAACGAGAAGTTGAATGATGCCAAGAAGAAATATTCTATCTATGTTCAGGAGTTTTATGCTATAGTTCATGCTTTGAAGAAATGGAGACACTATTTGTTGCTAAAAGAATTTGTTTTATATACTGATCAACAAGCTTTGCAGTATCTCAATAGTCAAGGAAAGTTGAATCAAAGGCACTTAAAATGGGTTGAGTTTTTGTAGAGTTATACTTTTTTTTTTAAGCACAAGAGTGGAAGGTCAAACAAAGTTGCAGATGCCTTAAGTAGAAGGAAAAAATTGTTGATAGAGATGAATATAGAGGTTGTTGGGTTTAATGAACTCAAGATTTTGTATCCAGAAGATCCAGATTTTGCAGAAGCTTGGAAGGCTTGTTTGGAACCTGTTACATTGGATAGGGTGAGATGGTTGGATTTCTTAATCCAAGATGGGATGTTGTTTAGAGGAATCCAATTGTGCATTCCAAGGAGTTCTATGAGAGAGAATCTAATCAAGGAGAAGCATAGTGGAGGATTGGCTAGAAATTTTGGTCAAGATAAGACCATTGCTCTTGTCAGTGAGAATTATTATTGGCCACAATTACAACAAGATGTGAAGAAATTTGTATAAATTTGTAGAGTATGTCAGATGGCGAAAGGAAAAAGTTAGAATACTGGATTGTATCAGCCATTACCTGTACTTGAGAGGCCATGGGAGGATATTAACATGGATTTTTTTCTTGGATTACCAAGGACACAAAGAGGGCATGATTCCATATTTGTGGTGGTGGATAGATTTTCAAAGATGGAACATTTCATTCCATGTCATAAGACTAGTGATGTTGTTCATGTTGTAGAGTTGTTTTTCAAAGAGGTGGTGAGACTACATGGTCTACCAAAGAGTATAGTTTCAAACCGAGATACCAAATTTGTTGGTTATTTCTAGAGGACATTATCATGGAAGAAGTTGAAGATAGATTTGAAGTTCAGTTCTGCACACCATCCATAGACTAATGGAAAAATAGAGGTGGTGAATAGGAGTTTGGGCAACCTACTAAGATGCTTAGTTGGAGATAAGCCCAAGGGATGGGATTTGATTATACCATAGGAAGAATTTTTTTACAACAATTTTGTCAATAAGAGCACTAGTAAATCACCATTCCAGATTGTATATGGGAGTAGTCCAAGAACTACTTATGAACTAAGAAATATGGATAAAGGTGAGAAGAGTAGTGATGAGGCTGAATATTTTGCTGAGCACCTAAAGAATTTGCACGAAGAGGTGAAGAAACATATCAATAAGATGAACTCGCAATATAAGGCTCAAGCAGATCAAAAAAAGAGGTATAAGGAGTTCCAGGTAGGAGATGAAGTCATGGTTCATTTTCAAAAGGAAAGGTTTCTAGTTGGTACATACAAGTTAAAGATGAAGAAGTTTGGACCATGCAAGATCTTGAAGAAGCATGATTCAGGAAATTCTTATGAGGTAGAGTTGCCTAGTGGAATAAATATTTCTCCTATGTTCAACATTGTTGATTTGACAAAGTATCATGAAGATGATATAGAGGGGAGTTCGATAAATGAACAATTGAAAATTTCACCACCTACTTTAGAGAAGGAAGAGATAGAAGAAATCCTGGATAGTCGTGTGGGTAGAAGTACAAGAAATAGGCAATATACAGACTACTTGGTGAAATGGAGAGGAAGGCCTACTGAAGATTCATCATGGCTATCTAAGGTTGAGGTTAACCATCTTGGTTTTCCTCTAACTCCTGAGAAGTGACAGGGTCACTTTTCAAATTACCCTAGGTGTCTGATGCAGGAGCATCCAGTGGTGTAGGGAAATCTTACATCACCCAAAAAAATGTTTTCTTTATTTTCTTTAGTTGTTTTGAGTCCCATGATGGCACTCAAGGGATATAAGACTGTTAGGCGTCAAAAATAGCAAAAAATGAGCACTTACTATTTTTAGTAAGTCGGCCTAAACGGGCTCATATGGACGTGAAAATTTACCCCAAGGAGCAAAGTTGAAAAACATTTCCAGTCAAAAATCACCTCAATACCCTACATGGTTTGGGAGAAATTAAAGTTTTCGTCCCAAGAAATTTCTCTAATGTAGCTTCAAATTCAGATATAAAACTTTAGAGGCCTCGAAATGGCTCAAAAGGTGGCTAAACTGACCTACGGTGGTTAGTATGTTGTAGAGCTCATTGAGAGCTTTCCAACGGTATGCAATAATAGAAAATCAGATGCTCGGATCAAAAGTTATGGCCCCATGAAGTTGGTCCTCTAAAAAGTGAATTTCTTACAAATTTCTTCCTAGGCCAGAAATAAAATGGTGGGACTTTTGGCGCCAAAACAAAAAGGGGAAATTTGTACTTTCTAGAAAATTCTAGGGAGGTTGTTGGGGAAAATAAAAAGGGTTAAGTGGGGGTTGTAGAAGGTGGCCCTGATGGTGCAAATTGTGACTCTGAATAGTGGATTTTTTTTTCTGAGTTGATTTTGTTGTAATGAATCAAGCCCATGAGGCTGTAGCATGTAAGCTTTGAATTTGCAATTTCATTTTCTGAAAATAATTGAAAGTGAGTCATTTTTGTGTCTCACATCTTTTGTGTTGGTATCTATTGTTGTGATTTTTGTGGGTTTTAGGCGGTGTATCCCTCATCAACAACATAGGAACCCATGAAGGTATATGAAAGAAAAGTTATTGAGGTCATAGGACAAGAAGTGAAATAAGAAGATTTTTCATTGAAGAGAAAGAATAATAAATCTCAATACATTACTACTTCTAGTGAAGGTCAACCCTTTTAGATAATGTTACCTAGCCCATTCCTTTAGTATAAACAAATACTTCCCTTCATTTAATGAAACAATGTCCACTACTACAAAATTTTAGCCCTATTATTGTTCCCATTTTTATACAAGTAAAAATAATAGTAAGTTAATATATCACTCCACAATCTAATTTTATTATTATTTCTCTACCTATTCAAACCTTTCACACCATTATCCCACCAATAATTCCTCCATTTTTTTCCACTACTCCTACTTATACCATTTTTTATTTATTGATACATCTGATAGAGGATTCAACTAACCTTGTTACACCTCAAAATTATCCCATTAGACCATCCTCATCATACTCTCATCCATCACTCTCAAATATTGATATGTTCATAAAATAGATGGAAGAACAAGAAGCTAGGAAAGAAGTGACTAGATAATCATAAGAACAAGAACATAGATTAAGAGGAGTTGTAACAAAAAATAAATTTGAATTTTGAACCAATTGATCCTCAATTTGAAAAACACAAGAAGAGGGTAGAAATGAATAAGGAGGAAAGTCTCCAGATTGATCAACATTCTGAAGAGAAAATAAATAAGTATCAAGACATCCATGTAGCTCAAAATCAACAATAAGAGACAACATAGGACTTTAACTAGTAGTTGTGTTTGTATAAGAAGATGAACCTTTATATGAAGCCCACTTCTCCTCATCATGATCACACTCTATTTTGATGGACGTATTTTTCTTTGGACAAATATGTATATGATATTATTCTATGTTATGGTCATAGTCTATGTTGACACTGATATGATATTAAACTAACAAGTTACTAATTATTTAAAAATGCTTTGATGAATTAATTGTTCATATTTTTTAGATTAGAGTTTACTATTTATATTTTATTGTCACTAGGGATTCATTTTACAATGAAATTAATTATACGTAAATTAAATTTCAATATAATTTAGATAGGTGCTATGTGTTTATGCAATAGTGTTTAAATATGCTTTGGATGCTAGATTAAACTTATTATTTGACTTTTTATTTGAATCATGATTGTATTATTTAATTATGATATATTTATGTTTCCTAGATTAATTTTGATTAAATTTTTTGTTAGGGATATTATCTTCAATGTATTGATGTTTGGGTGTAAGTGTGCAAGTTAATATTCTATGTCTAATGAAAAATTATGGAGGTTCTCAAGAAACCACTATTGTGATTTCCCAATATACCTAGGCCTTATCCTAAGAGGGAATTAAGGTCTCCTTATGTAAAGTGTAAATGTTTTATGTGTAAATTTGTATTTTAAAAAATTTTAATTCATAATTATTGTTGTTATTGTTAAGTGAGGCTGGTTAAGTCCTCTTAAATGTATAATCTCGGATTTGAACTTAAGAGAGAAATTTGGAGGTCTTTTATGTAAAAGTAAACCCCTAAAATGATAACCTATGATTTGGGTTCATGTTAGAGTTTTATTAAGTGTTTTAAAAAAAATAGAACTTTGAAAAGTGTCCTAGAAAATAACTAATAAAATTTGAGAAGAAAATATGATTTGGGGAAGTAAAGTCAACACCTCTTTCCTAGGTTCAATGTATCTAGACAATAGATATTTAATTAATATTTATTTGAAGCTTTGATTAGGGTTAAATATTTGGGATTCATTTTTTCATCTTTAGGTCTTAAAGTGGTTTTGGAGAGGAGAAAGTGAGGGAGAACTTGAGAGCTTGGAGAGGAGAAAAAATCATGAAGTTTAGATAAAGAATTATCTCAAATTTTTTGAAGTATAGAGGTAGGTCATTAACCAATTTTGCATATGAATGAATATTTTATTATTTGTTAAAATAGATGTTTCGTGTTTCTATTTTTTTCTTGTGTAAACAATATTTTTGTAGAAAATTAGATATCTTATTATGTTGGAATTCATTAGATTTGGGGGTTTTATTGTGTTGGGTGTGAATCTTCCCATTTTTTTAAGAGCCATCCATGATATATTAAGGTTGAGAGAGGCTTGGACCCTCTATTGGGTAAATTTGTCTCTAATATAGGGTTATTTTGAATTGAGTGCCTATGTGTGAAGGTGTGTTCTATTGTGAAAAATATATTTTGGCATCGAGTGCCTATGTGATAAAATAAGTTATATTGTGAAGAGGAGACTTTGGCAATGAGAATCTATTTGAGTAGATAGATTTTTTTATGAAGAGATAAATATTTTATGGGTGGTTCTTTTATTTTTGGGCATATAATTTAGGTAGAGAAATATGATGATGTGATTTATGATTTATTGATATTATTTTTTATATGGAAAAGCAGGTTTTGAAGGGACCTCAAAACCCTTTACAATGACAGAAGGATGTAAAAGACTAAACAACAAGCACCAAAAACCCCAAAAAATCCAAAAAAGTTGTCAAAAGACAAGCCTAGACAAATCAATAGCAAAACCAACAACAAAACATCAACACAGAAGCTGATCAAACACAAGCTTTTTCTAAAACCTTAGTCGACTCCAGATTACTAGAGGTGACATTCTCGTGCATCTCCATCACTTCCTTGAGCTCTTGGAAAGAAATGGCCACCCTCTTTTTGGTCTTGCTCCTTGTACACAAACATGGGCCCTCGTCCACACTCTTCTCCAACTAGTTCATTCCGCTAATCTCAACAATTGCCTCCTCATTTTCACCAAGGTCCAATTTTTTACCAGTCCAATTAAGGGCTTTCTCATTCAACATATTCAAGCCCTATGAACTAGAATTAAGAGGTTGGTTGCTAATTTTCACCACAAAATGCAGGTCACTACAAATCTTATTCACCCTCTTTTTGGTCTTGCTACTTGTACACAAACATGGGCCCTTGTCCACACTCTTCTCCAACTAGTTCATTCGAGTAAGCTCAACAATCACCTCCTCATTTTCACCAAGGTCTAGTTTTTTACCAGTCCAATTGAGGGCTTTCTCATTCAACATATTCAAGCCCTATGCACTAGAATTCAAGGACTGGTTGCTAATTTTCACCATAGAATGCAGGTCACTACAAATATTATTCACTCTGTCCTCCAAGGAAACAAACTACTCGTCATGAACCCTACGAACATCTTCTAAAGTATCCAACCTCTCCTCATGGTCCTTGCTAAGTTTCTCAACATCCACGACCACCTTATCGAGAACCACATTCATAGTTTTGAACTTGACTTTCACTGACCATTCTTTTTTATTATAATTCACCAGTGCCACACAAACATCCTGCCACTCATTCAACTTTCAATAGAGTTCCTTGACCTCTAAGAAGAGCCATTTAACAAGAGAAAGGATATTTTTGGTACCATCCTCATGATTTATTGATATTGTTGAGTATTGAGAATATTCATATTTTATTTATATTTTTCTCTAAGAGGTTAGTGTGTCCTCTTGACTCCCCATTATCATGGATATTGATAATATTTGTATGTGTGTGTTAGCAATTTGGGTAGTTGCATATATATATACATATATATATGTATATATATATATATATATATATATATATATATATATATATATATATATATGTATGTATGTATGTATGTGTGTATGTATGTATGTATGTATGTATGTGTGTATGTATGTATGTATGTATGTATGTATGTATGTATGTATGTATGTACGTATGTATGTATGTATGTATGTATGTTGTGAAACTTGGTTTCTTGAGGCCTCCTATATTGGGGATGGATTTGTATTGAAAGTCCTATGGTTGGGGGGAGAGAAAACCTCAATTGACTTAGATGATTTATATTGTTTTTGTAGATTTGTGAAGGTATAAAAGATGGAAAAATACACTTTTGTGAAAGTTTACTTTAGGTTTTGAAACCCTCTTTTGCAACCATTGGACTATTGTAGATATTCTTTTGAGAGGATATGATTATCTTCATATTTATGTATATGCGATACTCTAAAATTATTTAGAAAAGAGATTTATTTCTTCTTATGTATGTTAAAGTTGGAAAATGATAGATTTATTTATATGTGTATTGAATGAAAAATATATTTATTGATTTAAATATTTGCAAAAGAAAAACACTTTGTATTTAAAATATTTTTAAGTGTATTAGATTAAAATATTTAAAGATAAAAAAAAACATTTTTATGAAGGTGCAATTTGGGTTTTGAAACCCTCTTTTGAAACCATTAGGCTATTGTAGATATTATTTTGAGACGATATGGTTATATTCATATTTATTTATATGTGACACCCTAAATTCATTTATAAAAGAGACTTATTTCTTCTTATGCATGTCAAAGTTGGAAAATGATAGATTTATTTATATGAATTTTAAACCAAAAACATATTTATTGATATAAATATTTATAAAAGAAAAATACTTTATATTTATTCAAACATAATAGTGCATTAAAAAAAATGTATATTCTTGTAGTAAAAAATAGTTTATTTGTTATAGATGTAATCAATGTTAAAGAAAAAATAAACTAATTACTTAATTTAAAAATAAAATAAAATATAAATTCATTAAATTTGTTTTTTAACTATAACTATGAAAAGAAAACAATATAAAAATTTAGATTTAAACATTCATATCTATTTTTTATTTTCTTTCTTAGATTGCAAGATATGGAAAAAGAAAACAATGTGTTGATTTGTTTTTGAAAAATAACATGATAGAGCCAAATTCAAACCCTCATGTCTTTCTTAATACTAGTCCAAATTTTTAGTGTAACCACTTGCTAAAAGGGTCTCAAAGTTCTCTTTACAATAAATTCAAAATCTCTATGTTTGAAGCCCTATGTGAGATGCATGACCCTTTGCAAGAAATTTGTCCCCCTCTTTGTTGATGGAGATGTATTTTTTAATAAAATTGATGTAGTTGTTCACAAATTCAATCAATATTTGAGTAGTATGTACTTGTAAAAAAAAATCTTTTGAAATGGTTGAGTATGCGGATTTATGAAGATTTATGGATTTTAATTTTTTATTATATTAAATATGTGAATGATCTAGATTTATAGATGCACTATAGAAATAGTTTGTGAAAATCTATTAGCTTGTCCAGTACATTGAATTTTAAGGTAATGATGCAAGAGCATCTATGGTAATTAGCAATCATGTATCAAACAAAAAAAAGAGGTTAATTTTAGTTGATCATTTTTGGATTTTGAATAAATTAATTTTGAATTTAATTTCATGATGAGGGGATAAATGATATACTTTTGAATAATTAAAATAGTCTAAAAAAAATCTCCTTTGCACATTGAAGTTGGCTAGTGAGCGAAAAAACAAGAAAAGCAGATTTTAAAAAAAAAAATTATTTGCAAAACATTTAAATGGAAATACGAGGCATTGGGAATTGAATAAGGAGTTTAAAAATAATTAATGTTGATCCCTAAAAATTAGGCATTGGAGAAGTGGGAGCCCAAGATGATTTTTTCCTTCTTTCTTTTTCGAGAGTCAAAAAGAGGAGGGAAAGAAAACTGAAAAAGCCTATCTTTGTGAGGCTGTTGTGAGTGGGTTTTAATAAGTTTTAATTATCTTTTGAAGTTTGATTTTTCAGCTATAGGAATAGGCATGCCATATTGGAGAAGGAAAAAAAAAAAGCAAATGAAATTAATTCCTTGATAGAGTGGTGGAGAATCATAATTTTATGAAACAATGAAAGAGTTTTGGAAAATAATTTTTGAGGGGAGTTTTGGTGTGTTTATGGCAGGTTTGGACTGATTCATAACAGTCCTTGAAGGTTTTCAAACGACAAAGATGAAGATTCAAAAGTTACAAGTGGTGTTTTAGTGCTGGGCCCATGAATTTTGCTTGCAAAAGCTCATATAACTGAGCATATTAATGTTTTTAAATGTTTTCCTTTGAATATTGGATGCTTGTAAGAAGAGTAGTTGCTGCATATCAATCCATTTATGACTGAAAAAATTTGTAATCAGATTATTATTAATGGAGAAAATCAATGTTTTGGGTTTAAGTTAACAATTTCTCTGTTTTGTTTGAGTTTGTGTGAAGAATTAGAGAGGTATTTGTGAGTTTAAATCCCTCTCTTCATTAGGTAAGTTGATAGATGAATGGTCAAGATTGATTACAAACATGTTAGTTAAGATTGGGTGAGACAATTTTATTAAGCATTGATTGCTAGGGTTCTTTTTAAAGATGTGTTTACATGAAGGGTTGAGATTTGATGATATAATATGAAAATGAATGGTAGAGATGTAAGATTAGTTTGACTTTTATTTGTTAGTTAGTCATGTGACTGGTTGAATTATTTATTCATTTAGTTATGGAAAAAAGAAACAAAAATATTTATTTTAAAATAAAAAGACTAAACAATAAAATTTATTTAGGTAATTGATGAAAATAAATTTATTTATTTTCAAATAAAAAATTAGTCTAATTAATTAAATAATAAATTTAATTAATTAATTAATTAGTGATGTAAAACTTAAGTTTCTATAAGTATCATAATTTATTACTACTAAAAATTTGTTATGATGTGTTGAATGATTTATGTTGATTAATTATAATTTATACTTACATTCAATTTCAGTTGTGTATTTTAATTAAACTAAATATTTTATAATCCTTATTAATTAATTACAAAATTTAAATTAATTATATTAGTTATTTAATTTGAGCTTTGAGGATGGTTATAAAAATAAAATAATTTAGATGTAGTCAATGGAAGTGGTTGATTAAATATATATTATCAATTATGCAATCAATCTAAATTGATTGGAAAGTAAAAAAATGGATTTAAATAATAATAATAATCTATAAAATATATAGTTTAATTATGGTTAATTTATGCTTTTTATGTAATAATCTTAAGACGAGTTTTAGTAATTAGAATAAAGGTTATAATTGTAATAAATCATAATTAGAGTATGAATGCTATAAGGATTCAAACTTTTTCAAATTGATTTCAAAATATTTAGCTTGTAAATAAAATTTTGATATAGCTCGCTTAAGTTGCTTACATTATAGTTTTTATAGTTATGATTTATGATATAGCTAGCTTATTTAGATATAGTTAAATTTTGATATAGCTATCTTAATTTAATAAAATTATAGTTATTATTATTTAGGGAGCCAGTTGTATTTTTATTTCAATTTTATCTTAGAAAACTAGACTATTTATGTATTTACTTAAGCAACTTTCTCAAGCAATATAAGTTTTATTTTAGCTTTGATAATTTTATTATTACTTAAAGAAATGAACTAGTTGTTAGAAATGAGCTATTAATAGGTTTGATAAGAATTAATTAGATAAAATCATCAAATAATTTTAATAAGATTAAGAAAACTAGTTTAGTAATTTGTGAATGAAATGGTTCCCTAATAACCACTAGTTTTGTGTGTCTTTCTCTTGTAAAGTGTGGCATGCACATAATTGTGTGTATGGATTATGATATTGAAGGTGTATGGTGCACTATCTTGTGTAGTGTGATGAAGAAGTAGTAGATTTATTATTTTAAAAAATATATAGTTACTTTATGTCTATGTCCATGTGTATAGGTGGTATAGTTGGACATGACACTTTAACTAAGAAAAAAATTACTAAACGACATCACTCTTAGATAAGAAGGAAATGAACTATAGAAATTGGAGGCTAGCTAATAGGATATTCTATCTCAATAAAAAAACCCAAAAATCATGACATCACTCTTAGATAAGAAGGAAATGAACTATAGTAATTGGAGGCTAGCTAATAGGCTATTCTATCTCAATAAAAAAACCCAAAAATCCTCACTTCTATAACACAACAAAATATATGAATTCTTGTTCACTAGTTACAATATGGCTAGATGTTAATATTTAGAACAAGAAACCTATTATTAAGCCAACATCCAAGGATATCTATAATGTGATAGTGATGATCAAAGCTCCAAGAACTAGAAAGAAACCTAGAACTCTATATGTGATTACAATGGATTCTTTAGGTGGAAGGATAGCTAAAGTAGCTACTCCTATGATGGAAAAATATAATAGAGAGTTACAAGCCAAATATTATAAAAAAATACTATTAATTTGGGCCAACCAATGAGAGAATAGGAAATGCAATAAATGAAATAAATTATGTACACCATTTTCTCTAGAATGAAGAAGAATGAGAAGACCAAAAGGGATCTAAAATTTTATCTATTTGAATGCATAAATCAAGTAACTAGTTACTTCTTTGCAAGGAATTAATGGATCAACCACTCCTCTAGTGATCATGTTATGCCCCTAACCCTATAGTGTGTGTTGGGTTATGAGTAGTTAGCTTGTGGCTATCTTAATAATTAATTAATTATATAATTGTTATTATAGTTAATTAGGTCAAATTAGGTATTATATGTTGTCTAAGTTGGCCAAGGTGATATCATAGGTATAAATATATTATATATGGTAGGTATAGGGTAGTTATTATCATCATGTTGACTATTTTTTTTGGTGAATACTATTTGAGGTTGTAGTGATGAAAAATGTACTCCTTTACATTTTATCACTATGTTTGCATCCCCTTAACTAATTGGACTTAATTAAGCTTCTAATTGGCCCAATTATGCATTTAAAAGCCTAATTAATCCTATTTTTTGAAATGGGAACCTGTATTAAACAATTGAAAACATCAAATTACACATCTTGAAAAATGTGTGTCCTAGATTTAGGGCCTAGGACCCATTTGTTGAAGGGCGAATGGGTCCTCCTTAGACTTAGGACCCCATTTTAAATATTTTTTAGGTGGTATTTTTATTATTCAAATTCAAATTTCAATTGTCAGCCTTTGATGTTTAATTGTCAAGAAATTAGAAAATTACCTATAAATACAAGGTCTTTTTATCAATTCAAAATCCTAGAGGATAAAAAAGAAGTTGTATAATTCAATTTCATAAGAGAAAATATTATTTTCAAGAACATCCAAGAGCATATTTATTAGTCTTCTACATTAGCATTCAAGATCTCAAGCATCACGTTAAAGTTATTTGTATTCATGCATGTTTTTGGAGCTAACATTGTGATGTAGGTTTCAAGCATTCAAGTCAAAATCCAAGCATCAAGATCAACATCCAATCAAGCCATTTCATGCAAGATCCAATCCTTGGAGATATGTGTTAGACTTCAATCCTCCAAGGGTAGCCATAAAAGGATTTGGTGAGTTGCAACAAGCTAGTTTTCATTCATCATTCCTTTTTTATTTCATTTCAAGGTTTAATTACCAAAATGGGGTTTGATCAAGGCAAACCTCTATTCACCAAAAATAAATAAAAAAAGTCATCTCTTTGTATGTGAAAATTTGTAGGTGAAGAAGGATTGGAGATTGATCAAAAGTGCAATTTTGTAAAGTTGTCAAAGTTGTCATCAAAGTTGTCATCAAAGTTGTCATCAAAGTTGTCAAGACATAGTATCTTGCAAAATTTATTTCTGACTTTTCAACAGTGAGATATGAAGGAATTAGGAGTGTAGATCTAGGAGCAAAGGACCGCGAAATCAAATTTTGGATCCCTATAGCAAGACCCATTCACCCTAGGGAAAATTTGTCTCAGGAGGACACTCAACAACAACTTTTGGTGAATGGTACCCATCAACTTACCCTTCTCATATCTGCCAAAAATTTTCTATTTCTAATTGTTTTATGATTTAAATTGATGATTTAGGTTTCACATTGCATAATTGAGTTCATTTAGTATTTTTATTTTTTCTCCCCAAAGTTCATTCAGTCATATTTACCCTGTCTTGTCATAAGGAAAAATAGCCAAGATCTTCAATAGGGTTTCAACTCACCTTGTTTTATAGAAAAATAGGATGTTTGCATCAAAATGAGTTGATCAAGATGATGAACCACTATTTTCCATTATAAAACATGTAATTATGAGGGCCAAAATTCCTAAATAACAATCAAAAACTAATCCTAATTGTTATAGAAAATATGAGAGGGATTTTGAGAGCTTAGAATGGTGTGTACCTTGTTGCAAGAAGGTTGTTTTAGGGCACCAAGGGCTCATTCACCTTTAGTGGCAAATGGGTCCCTGTTAGTTTATGAAACTGAGATCAAGGTTCTATTCCTTGATGTTTGCACTCTCAGATCCTCTATTGTCATCTCCTGAAATTCTGAAACAAATTTTGTAGCCTTCTTTTCGTGTTCTTGCACTATGAATGACCACTTTACAACTTGACAACTTTGACAATTTTGCTTCAAATTTGTTCTCCACTTGATCTTCAACCTGTAAATCTATAAAAACATATTCAAGGGGAGAAAAACTTGTTGATTTTTAGTGAATGGTGGTTTTCCTCAGTCAAACCTCTTTTAGGTAATTAAACCAAATGATGAAATAATGAAATTGAAGCATGAAACATGAAATATACAATTTTGATACCTTGGAAGATGTCTTGGAATATAAATTTTCAAACTAACATGAAGTGGCCATGAAGAATGTATATCTTGATTTCAAATAGGATATGAAACAATTCTTGCAATATGGATCTTCAATGCTACATCAACAATCTTAGCTCAACAACATGATTGAATGCACTATGCCCTTAACATGATGAAATGACCTTGAATTGCTGCAATAAACATCACTAATATTCCTTTTAATGCCTTTGAAAATTCTCTTGAAATGCTCTATAATGCTCTTGTAAATTATTAGGATGCTCTCTCAAAGTTGCTAGGTGAAACTATGTGAATTAACCCCATATTTAAACTAAATCTAGAGATTAACCCCAAAATTCAAATAATTCAAGCTGACACTAGATCTAGGATTGAAAATCATAATGATCCCACCAAAATTAAATTCAAAAGGGGTGTCCTATGCGAGGAGGACCCATTCTCCACTAAAGGCGAATGGGTCCTAGCACAAATTTCTAGGACCTTGCTTCGGGGGGTTGAAAGAACATCAAAAAGCCACCTCAAAAATGCATAGAAAGGGGTGTCCTATATGGAGAGGACCCATTTTCCACTAAAGGTAAATGGGTCCTAGCACCATTTTATAGGACCTTGAATTTTCCAAATTAGATGTCATGCAATTGATTATTGGGTGCTAGGATAGATATTTGAAAAATTCAATTAAGAGGGCTTGAATTTGAATTAAAGGGGCCCATTAGGCTCAATTAATTAATAAAACCCTAGATAAGTGTGAAAGTGTATTAAAACACTTTACAACACCTTAAATAAGGTAAAATTTAAGTACATTTTGTTAAAAATGGGCCTAGATTAATGTGAATGTCTACAACACATTACAACACTAAAGCAAGGCATTATTAAGTTAATTTTATGTCAATTATTCTCAAATTTAGTGTGAAAAAGGGTTACTTTTTTCTACACTACATTTTTCCCCCACTTTAGTGAGATTTTTTCCCCATGATAAACTCACACTAAAGTAGACATTCAAGACACTTAAGTATGCAACAATAACAAAGGTACATAGTCATACCCTATCAAAGGCCAAGAAAAACAAAGAAAAACAAATGATCAAGAAAAAACCATTCCAACATAATGTGGAAAGGGTTTGTTTGTCTGTAACATGTGCTACTCACTTTGGGGTAGTGGAACTTCAGTCTTTCCACTAGATGAGTTATCCCAACAAGCTCACTCTAGGGTAGTGGAACCTTAGTCTATCCACTAGGTGAGTTATCCCAACATGTATGCTCACTCTGGGGTAGTGGAACCTTAGTATGTCGACTAGGTGAGTTGTCCCAATGAAGTGGAAAATGAGAGAATCGTATTAGCCTCCCATACCATACCAAAGTTATTCTCTTGAAAACTTCAATAAGGTGCCAAAATGTAATGCTTTTGTATTCTTTTGAATGTCATGTCTATAATTTTTTTGTTAAAAGGGGATTTTCTTTGTTCATGCAAGGTCTTCTTCTAAGGGAACATCATGCCTAATGTCTCTAAGAGATGATAAGTCAAGAATATTAGATCGCCACTTATGGGATGCCTCTCATTTCACACCATGCCATGAAGGGAGATCATATTTTTAGAAGTATCATGCCCTTGGAGGACATCAAACCCAATGACACCACCAAGAAAAGGACACATCACAAGAAAAAATAAATATCATGCCATGAAATATACTAAAAGATTTCATCGGTGTATGCCCCCACTTTAAAGTGGTTGCTACACCATTGTTGTGAGAAATTGCTTTAAAGTAGCCAATTTTTTACCCTAAGACATGAGAGCTTTCGTCAAAAAACCCTATGCCAAGTCATATGTTTTCGAAATAAAGCTACATCATGAAATAGGAAGGAAGGGTTGCCCCCAAAAATACATAAGGGATCTATGGATTCGGGGTTAGTATGTCTTTGCTACATTGTTGTTTTAAGAGCTCGAAACTATCATCATTCCCCAAATACTCATAAAATTGGAAGAATGACACAAGGAGAGTGAAAATAAAGAAAATTCCTTTGGGGTCAACATGGAAGAGACCTAAATGTATCAATGCCTTGTGTCATCCCCAAAAGGAAAACACAAGATAAATGAAAAAGATAAAGGAAAAGATTTTAGGTCAACATGGAAGAGACCTAAATGTCTTGATGCCTTGCATCATCCCAAAAAAGAAAACACAAGACAAATGAAAAAGATAAAGGAAATATTTTATGACATAGAGAAGAATGTAGGTACATATAGAGGAATGCACAAAGAGAGAGATATATCAAACGAAACGTCACAGGGGTTCACATTATGCACATGCAATCACATAAATAAACATGAAAAAGAAAAAGACTAGTTAAGCACATGCAAGTTAACCTAAAGTAGGTCATTTGCATCCCAACCATGATCTGTATAAATGGAAGGAAAACAACTAGCCAAAGGGACAACGGTAAATGTGTTACTAGGACAAGGCTATCAAATTCTTGCCCCCATTTAGTGCAAGACAAGAATGATTCGAGATAGATGATGAAAAGGAGCTCCTTGCAATTATTTGCAATGAATGTAAGACATGTAATAGTGAGAATGTTAAAATTCTACAACCATTACATGGCAAGGAGCGTAAGGGCATCCTGCTTAGGGGATTACTTGTATGGTATCAAAATTTTTAAATATTTTCTTTAAGGCACGATACTCATCAGTACTATGTCAAAAAATTCTATAATATCTACAATGAGATGTGTTGTTATTTTTAGTGTTCATAAATTGATTTCTCGCATAGGTGGTAATGTAATAAGTCCTTTGTGTAAAAGTGTCCATAAATGCCTTTCAGTTGTAATTGGTGGATAAATGGAATTGTAATTTCTTTAGTTTGTAAGGCCTTCACTGCTTGCTAGATTCACCAATTCCTCTAAGTGGATATAGAGTAGGAGGACTTGAAATGACCTTGTATTCTTTATCATCGTTATGAGGCATTGGTTTTTCTTTAGGAAGGACACTTATGTCAAGAGGAGCATATTGATATCCTAACCCTTTGGTATCTTCAGTTGGTATTTTCTGTAGGAGTTGATGAATTTCATGTTCACTTGTTGTATCACATCCTTGTTTTCTTAAGATCGTGAAGCCTTTTCCATATGTCTCTTCAAGGTTAATTGATGTGTTGGTTACCTTGTTAACAAAGGATGTTTGGATGTTTTCTTGACTAGAGGTACTAGGTTCACCTATTGTATGGAACTTAGGGTTAGCTTGTGACTCAATTTTAGAGTGTAAAAGACCGAACATCTCAAGTTGTGTTGGTTGTTTCATGGAAGGATACAACCTGATGCATTAGAATCAAGGTTGTTAAGGAAATCATTTATGAATTCATTCATGATGGCATCATCTTCTCCAATGATGTCAACATCACAAGGAGGACATTCATTAGGAGTTGTGTGAGCATGAGTAGGTTCAATTTCATTAGGTTCATTTCCAAAAACACAACTTGAAACATCAACCAAAGAGAACAAGGACTTCCACACATTGCTAAGACACTTGTCCATTTTCAGATTTTTAGATTTAAACAAGGTGACTTGCTGATTACAAAACATAATAAACTAAAATGAAATGTTGCAAATGCAAATTTGAATTTTTGACAATGCACTAAAATGAAGCAAATTAGGCTAGATTCACTAAATTTGATGAAACAACAAATCAAAAAAATAAAACAGAAAAGTAACAACAAAAAATAGAAGCCTAAAATTGAGATTTCAATTTCCAAAAAATGCAAATCAGGATCTATTAGGGACTCATTCACCAGTAAAGGTGAATGGGTCTTGGTTAAGTATTTTTTAAATGTTTTTATTGATTTATGAGTGACTTTTAATGCTTTTCATATGCCAAAAATTTTAGGTCAAGCCTGATCAGGGACTCATTCGCCAGTCAAGGCGAATGAGTCCTTGATTAGGGTTTTGTAACTATTTTTGGATATTTTCAAGCTTTCTGCAATGCCTTTCAATTCCAGGTCTAAGAAATTAACTTTTAGTTTCATTGTTTCTAGAAATGTAATGTGAAAATGCAATAAAATGATGAATGCAAAGACCTAATTTTAAATGCAATGTTATTTTTATTTTCAAATGCAATTTTATGAAATTTAAATGATAGGAAAAATGACTAATTTTTTTTTTGTATAGGTCATTTTTCCTATCATTTAAATCTCATAAATGATAGCAAAAATGACTGATTTTCAAATGCAATTTCATTAGAAAATTGCAATATTCTATAGGTCAGGTTCACCATTATGTTTCATAGGAAAAATATAGGGTTTACCACCATGAGTCAACAAGATGATAAACCACTATAGTTTTCACTATGAAACATGCAATTATAAGGGCCAAAATTCCTAAATAACAATCATAAACTAATCCTAACTATTATAGCAACTATGAGGGGAGTTTTGAGAGCTTAGAATGGTGTGTACCTTACTGCAAGAAGGCTATTTTTAGGGCACCAAGGATTCATTCGCCTTTAGTGGCGAATGGGTCCCTATTAGGGTTTCTGAAACTGAGATCAAGGTTTTATTCCTTGATCTCTGCACTCTTAGATCCTCAATTGTCAACTCCCGAAATTCTGAAACAAATTTTGTAGCCTTCTTTCTGTGTTCTTGCACTATGAATGACAACTTTGCAACTTGATAATTTTGACAATTTTGCTTCAAATTTATTCTCCACTTGATCTTCAACTTGTAAATCTGCAAACACACATTCAAGGGGAGAAAAACTTGTTGATTGTTAGTGAATGGTGGTTTGCCTCAGTCAAACCCCTTTTAGGTAATTAAACCAAATGATGAAATAATGAAATTAAAGCATTAAACATGAAATATGCAATGTTGATAACTTGGAAGATGTCTTGGAATATAAATATGCAAACTAACATGAAGTGGCCATAAAGAATGTAGATCTTGAACTCAAAAAAGATGTGAAATAATCCTTGCAATATGGATCTTCAATGCTACATCAACAATCTTAGCTCAACAACATTCTTGAATGCACTATGCCCTTGACATGATGAAATGACCTTGAATTGCTACAATAAAATTCACTAATCTACCTTTGAATTCCTTTGAAAATGCTCTTGAAGTGTTCTATAATTCTCTTGTAAAGTATTAGGATTCTCTCTCAATGTTGCTAGGTGAAACTATGTGAATTAACCCCATATTTAAACTAAATATAGAGATTAACGTCAAAATTCAAATAATTCAAGCTGACACCAGATCTAGGATTGAAAATCATACAATGATCCCACCAAAATTAAATTAAAAAAGGGGTGTCCTATGTGAGGAGGACCCATTCGCCACTAAAGGCGAATGGGTCCTAGCACAACTTTCTAGGACCTTCTTTGGGGGGTTGAAAGAACATAAAAAAACCCACCTAAAAAATGCATAGAAAGGGGTGTCCTATGTGGAGAGGACCCATTCGCCACTAAAGATGAATGGGTCCTAGCACCATTTTCTAGGACCTTGAATTTTCCAAATTAGATGTCATACAATTTTATTATTGGGTGTTAGGATAGATCTCTCAGAAAGTGTCATTAATAAGGCTTAAATTTGAATTAAAGGGGCTAATTAAGCTCAATTAACCACAATTAATTAATGAAACCCTGAATAAGTGTGAAAGTGTAATACAAAACTTTACAACACCATAAATAAGGTACAATTTAAGTACATTTTGCTAAAAGTGGGCCCTAGATTCGATGGGAATGTGTACAACACAATACAACACTAAATCAAGGAATCATTAGGCTAATTATATATCAATTATTCCCAAGTGTGAAAAAGGGTTACTTTTTTTTACACTAGATTTTTCCCCTACTTTAGTGAGAGTTTTCCCCCATGACAAAATCACACTAAAGTTGTCATTCATGACACTTAAGTATGCAACAATAACAAAGGTGCATAGTCATACCCTGTCAAAGGCCAAGAAAAGTAAAAAAAAAAACAAAGGATCAAGCACAACCATTCCAACATAATGTGGAAAGGGGTTGTTTGTCTATAACGTGCATTTCTCACTCTGGGGTAGTGGAACCTCAATTTGTCCACTAGGTGAGTTATCCCCACAACCTCAAAAAATGTGACACTGTTTGAAAGCTATAATTGTTTTTCAATTTTCCTATCAATCAGGACTTTAGTCATAATTCAAATAGAAAATGAATAATAATTATTTATTAATTTCAAAGTAAAGCATACTTTATATTGGTGGAAAGCTAAGAATCTCCTTTAAAAACCCTTTTCATTTCATCAATTTTAGGTAATAAAAACGTTGTCAGCCACATACCCTACACATTCCCATCATATCGCCACTTTTTGGCCCATCATGATCCCGCACATACCCTATTTACAACATAGAGAAGAATGTAGATACATATATAGGAATGCACAAAAAGAGAGAGATACATTAAAAAAAACATCATGGGGGATCACATTACACACATGCAATCACATAAAGAAACATGAAAAAGAAAAAGAATAGTAAGGCACATGCGAGTCAACCTAAGCAGGTCATCTGCATCCCAATCCCAGTTTGTATAAATGGAAGGTGAACGAACTAGCCAAAGTAACAATGATAAGTTACGAACTAGGGGAAGCACCAATTTCAACACTCTTTTTAGGAGATTTATCATTTAAGTTCAAAGAAGAAGAAAACAATGTGTTCAATTCATTATGCACTTCTTCATCAATTTTTGTAATGTCAATGTCATCATCTAGATTAATCAAAACAGGAGGTCGAATGACAATGTCCATGGTGTAAGGAACCTAAGGTAGCAAAACAACTTCCTACACTAATCTTGAGAGGAGAAAAATGCAAAACTTTACAGATCTTTAACAATTACAAAAACTTAAACACAAATAAACACAAATATTATGCATACCACAACACAATGATTTATGTGGGGAAAACCCTTTTGGGAGAAAATACCCACACTCCAAAATCCACCCAATATATTATTCAAAAATCAAAAGATTAAAATATTCTTGCAGAGAAAGCTTCTCATAGGAGTATCACCACCAGATATCAAGAGACACATGACTACTATCAGACTCTTAGAACACACTCACGTCTACATACATCCCAGCCGCTTATAACAAGATTTTTGGAACCTTCTACAATTAGGGTTTTACAAGGTCATTTTTCATTTGATGTGTTAACAGACAAGCCTTGATGTGGCAATGGGAAAAAAACCTTGATGTGTCAGCGGGAAAAAACCTTGATGTGTCAGTGGGAAAAAACCTTGATGTGTCAGCGGGAAAAAACCTTGACGTGTTAACAAAAAAACTTCGAGGTGATGCCCCAAACCCCATATCTTGTTACAAGTGTACAACATTTACATGTTCAGTCACCACATACCAACATACATCCTATCAACAATAAACCGTATATAATTTCAAGGCTGAGACACATTTTACCAACAAATCTCCCACTTGTGGAACACCTTGCAAGAGCAACGTGAGGGTGTAACCATTATCTCTTTAATTGCTAGGGCTTGAAAGGCCCATATTCTCTGAACACCATCTAAACTTCTATGTGCTCACATGCTTAGTTAAAGAATCAACAACATTCATCAAATTCTCTACCTTAACTAGCTTCATCCTACCATCTTCAACCATATCTCTAACAAAATGATACTATAAATCAATGTGCTTGGTCTTGGCATGAAATGTTGGGTTCTTGGCTAGACATATCACACTCTAATTGTCGCAATAAATTATCACTGCACCTTATTTTATTCCAATATCTGAACACATTCTCTTAAGCAAAATGACTTCTTTACAAGCATGAGTAGCTTCCATATACTCTACTTTGGTAGTGGACAAAGAAACCACAACCTGTCACTTACTCATCCAACTAATTGCACCACCAAATAAAGTAAAAACATAAGAACTAGTGGATTTTCTACTATCAATATCACCTGCCTAGTCTGAATCAACATAACCATGAATATCAAGGGAAATCTCATCTTCAGTAATATTACCATGATAACATAAGGAATAATTTGAGGTACCCCACAATTATCTGAAAACTATTTTAATTGCATCCCAATGAACTCTGCCAGGATTAGACATATATTTGGAAAGAACTCCCATTGCTTGAGCAATGTTTGGTCGAGTACAAACAAAAGTGTACATCAAACTTCCAACTGCACTCTGGTAAGGCATTCTGCTCATATCTTCCATCTTTGATGGAGATGTTGGACAATCTAAAATAGATAACTTTGTTCCAATCGAAATAGGGACACATAATGGTCTACAATCCTGCATATCAAACCTCTATAAAATTGAGTTGACATACTTGCTTTGGAAAAGCCATAGCTTTCTGTTCACTCTATCTCTTTTAATTTCCATCCGAAGAATATGTTTAGCTACACCAAGATCTTTCATTTCAAATTTAGTTGTAAGTTGAGATTTTAGTTCTAAAATCATATGTTTCCCTCTACCAATAAATAACATATCATCAACATATAATGCAATAAAAAGGAAACGATCACCACCAATTTTATAGTAAACACAATGATCTAATTTAGAATGCTCAAATCCCAAACTCAACACATATGTATCAAATTTCTGGTACCACATCCTAGGACTCTATTTTAAGCCATACAAATATTTCCTTAGTTTGCAAACCAACTTACTTTTACCTTTCACCACGTAGTGCTCTGGCTATGTCATATAAATATCCTCCAAATCACCATGAAGGAAAGCAGTTTTCACATCCATTTTCTCAACCTCTAAATCATAAGCAACATTCCATTTAGGGTTGTCAAAATTGTATTAGTTTACATCTCATTTAGGGTTTTAAATTTGCATTTTGCATTGTTTAAAATATACAAAATTTAAAATATTGCATGCATATTACTTTGATTTTGTATAGTACTTGCATATTAGTATATTTTGTCATTTACATCAACAAATTTGGTTAAAATTTCATTTCAAAAATAGTGTCACTTTTTTCATAAATTATCATTGTTATCTCTTAGAAATGCACCCTATGCAAAGTTATGAAATTGAGCTTTCTAGAGAAACATGAGAACTTTTCCAAGTTGTGGGTCACCTAAAAATGGAAAAGAACCTCCGGAGAAGGCCGACTTCCTTTGTGCTATCACCTAACTACTGATCTTTGTAAGGAAAAGGGAGTGCATAAAAATAAAACTAAACCCTATGGTGATACACTGAACTGATAAGAGCAATGGAATACTTTGATTTACACTTGAAAATTGACAATGAACATAAGATTACACATCAAATTTCTGTAAGCTTTGCATTAATTTTTCACAAACAGGTTTGATTCACACATTTTTTCAAGAAAGGAAAATATTTTCACAGGTTAGAATCCATGTGTGATTATGTGAACACAATTTGTTATTCGTATAATGATACTTTCGCAAAGGAAGGCATGAAAACAAAAGATAAAGTTATAAGGGAATAGAATAAATTCACAAAATAACTTGATCATTAACCTGAAATGCTCAACACTTTGCAAGAACAAGATGGTAATTTTGAATCATCAACAGTGACCAAGGTAAGCTCTGTATTTTATGCTCCAAATGAGTTACAAAAGTGTGCTAATATGAGAAAGGATTGTAAAAGTCACAAAATTTTGAAAAGCATATGAAAAGTTCCTTTACAAAGAGGCAAAAATGCCCTATATACAAAAAGTCTCGACCCCTTGCCCTAGGACTTACAAAAATATCAGCCTCTAGAAAGATTCGCCCCTAGATCTTTTAATGAAGTTAATGATGCATTAAACGTGTATCCCTGTTGTCCATGTCGGTGAAGGGTCACTCTAGGAATGGCCTCCTTGATCTTTTGCAACAATCGCATTAACTTCTAGCCCCCATGTCCACCCTCAAACTTCCATCAGAGCTGCTTTGAATGTTTCTAAGTGCTATCATAAATGTTGATCCACTCCTGCCAACAGACATCCCAACTATCTTTAAGACTCATGGCTTCTTCCTTGTTTCAGATCCTTCTTCAATTTGATCCCCTCGCAAGAAAGACAACATCAAATGTTCCCTATTGTCAGACCTCCATAGAGACAACACCACTATCTTCGAACCGACTCATCATCCTTGATCATAGAACATATCAATACTGCTCACATTTCGCTGATCTTCCCCAGAGGAATAGTCACAATAGTCAAACTACCCATGGTCTGTCTTTAGCTCCCTCTGATTGGTTGAACTCGTGCCACGTAGATTTCTAGACGGTCAAAGGTCTCTTCATCAGAATCACATGTTGGTGAGACACTAGTCGTGTCTCCCCGATGCGATTATGCCCTTTAGCAGTTATCGTCATAGCTCACAACCGTTGGCAAGAGTTCATAGCGAGTTGTAAAAGTCATACCAACATCCCTAAAACCATCAACAAGACTATCGCCTTTGGCCAGACACATAGCGAGCCCTCAGGAGTCATACCGATATCACCATTTCATCACCCAGACATCTGTATTCAGCAAGAGTTCTCGCCGAAGTCTGTAGTAGATCCATTGCTATTGGCAAGACAAACATTAGTTGGGAAGACCTTTCATCGAGGCCATTTCATTTCGCTGAGACCTCCAGCAATTGGCAGGACATCATCTTGAAACCATTCTATTTCCCCGAGTGTAGATTCTTTCCTTGTGGCAAGACCACCTTCAGTTGGTGAGACATTACACCGACCGAGCCTTCTGTTAGCGAATGCAACTTCCTTCGACGAGACCTCACCTTGTCAGCTAGACGTTATACCGAATGTAAAACTTTCTCCTTGACGACGGCCTTGAGTCTTACCGATTCCAAATATCCATTCGGCAAGACCCTTTCGGGTCAGCAAGACCTCATACCGAGCTCCAGACATTACACTGAGACCTTTGTTTTGGTGAGACCTCACCCCGTCGGTGAGACATCACAGCGAGAGCACCAAATTTCATCGAGACCTCCGTCTTTCGGGAAGACATCTCCCTGAGACCATTTACTTTGGCGAGACTCCCCGCGGTCAGCAAGACTTCTCTTCGAACCTAAATTCTTTCAGTGAGCAAGCCTTGTGCACAATGGTCAGTGAGACTTTAGCATGTCAGGGAGACATATAAAAACCCATGGTGATCAAAATGTCTGGCCGACTGATATATTTCCAATGAATAGAATCACACTGCTAGTCGGCAAGAAAATAGGAGGGTCTCAACGACTTTCTTCATCAAGAATTTTATGCCAAATCCGATTGAGGCATGCTTTCTAACAGACCTCCTTGAGAAATACATTGGGTGTATGATTTAATCCTACACAAAAATGTCCCCATTTGGCCTTCATGAACACTTGAAACATAGATTGCCCTGCCTGTTTGAGCCCGCAGGTGAAAATCAGGTAACATTTCTGGCGACCTCGGCTGGATTTTTTCCTGCTAAACATGAAAACCAGTAGCCTAAACTTGTCCATTGGGCATGGAGTCATTAGGAAAAACTCAGAAACAAACCTAGGGAAATTTTGTACATGGCCGTAATTCACTTGAGACTTATAGAACAAGACAGGTCCCTAGAAATTTATTGAAAACAGGAAAAATTGAAATAAAACTATCTAGCAGTGCTGGAACAACACTTAGGGAATTGAAAACCTGCAGCTAAACCTACCCTATACTAACCAATAAGAAACTGGTAAAAAAAAACCATTTACAGGATGACTAAAATAGCTGCCCTTTCTTTTTAAAGTATAATGATTGGCACGCTTAAGGACAGCTGAGTAAAAATGATACACAAAATTTTTTTTAACAAGATGATGCACTGCTTCTTGAAAGAGGTGAACAAGCTCACTTACCTCACTAAACAGATCATATGTATTGTCAACCAAAGGAGGATAAGTGAACTGAACATATTCTTGCTTGGCTGCCAGTGCATCCTTGATAACATCTTCTATTGTGTCTTCATGTATGGGTGCAAGATTGATCATTGGTGTTGTATTGAACTCCATCTAGGAAAAATATCTAATAGGGAAGCCTCTGGTAAGGGTAAAGCTTGAACTTCCTTGCTGATCTCTTGCTCATGGGCTACCACTTTATCACCTTGCTGGCTGAAAAAACCTAATCCTTGTGGCTGACTTGGGGGAAAAATGGAAACCTCCTCAATATGTTCATGCTTTCCCAAATGAACACTCATTTCTTCAATGGAGATTAATGAAATAACTTCCTCCAACACACCCTCAATCAATACATCAGCTTCTAGCTCCTTTATACACCAAGATGGAAGCTGCTTATAATTCTTATCATTACTGGAAGAGTTACATTCTGATTCAGGCTTGTTTTCCTCAATAAAGGAAAGCAACAATTCTAGTGGTGATGAAATCTCAAGTTCTTCTGCACAATAGAATGGAAGCTCCTCTAACAAGATATAATCTTGTAAAATAGGTTCATGAGGCTCCTCCTGTAGTTTCAACACCTATACAAGTTGCTGCTCAAGATCATCATAACCCTCAACTTCTTCTGATTCTTTGCCATCCAATGTTGAACAAAACTATTCAATAATACATATGTACAACTCTTCAAAAAGCTTAGCATTGGCTTCCTCATCTAGAACATGCTCAAAAACATCAAAACTCTCACCTTGGAGGATAGAATCAAGTTCAATTTTAGGCTTTTCTTCCTGAATTAAGCCTCCATTGTCTTGCTGGTTGCCACCAATTAGCAACTCACCAATGCTTTCTTGTTGTTCTGAAATAGTTACACCATCTTGGAAAGATTTTGTTTGTGTTATTCGATACTCCTCCAAAGCCATTTGCAACAGGTTTGGAGTTCTAGCCTCTTCCATGGTGAGTAAGCTTGAGTTAGTTTGATCAAGGGTCTGCTCCTCTTTAGCTGCAACACTTTGCTCTTTGAAATTCCCCTCAAGTTGCCTCTTTTGAAACTCCTCCATTAGTTGGTGCTGATAATTTGAGTAAGCTTGAGTATTTTGCACCTAAGCAGACAACTTCACTTGTCCTTCCTTAGCAGCTATTTCCTGTTTAAGGTCTCCCTCAAACTGGATTCTTTTTGCCACTTTTTCTTGATCATAAAAGTAGACTTGTTCATCCATTTCTTGTTGTCGCATAATGATACCTTTCTGCACCTTGATATCAACCAACATCTTAGATAGGCATGCAAGCACCTTACTAATATCATTAATCTCCATATTGTGAAGACCTTGACTTAGATCCCACAACATATGGTCAATCTGTTGGAGCAGGTCTAATATGTTCTGGTATGGATGTTTTTGAGGCTGATTAGATAAATAATCATAATGGTTAACATCAAAAACCTCCTCTTGGGGTTGATTTTGATCAAATATTGATTGAAACAAAGGCTGAACCGGAGTGAGAGGGTGGGAAACATGATGAAAAAGCTGATTAGTTATTGCTGCAAGGGAAATTGGGCTGAAACCAACATTATGGTTGGTTGAATGTAACTGATAAGGTGTAGGAGCAACATACTCATGATGTGGAGGGTAATAGTAAGCATTTTCATTAATATTTGACAAAAAACAAATGGATGAAGCCTTAAAAAAATTGCAAAAAATTGTGAGTGTTGAATACATTGTTGGTACTACGGTTCCTATCATAGATAACATGAGGAAAATGCTTGATAATGAACAAGGAATAGAAATTTGACGTAGCCTAGCTTATATCATTAATGATCACATGAGTGATAATGAGGATGGTTCTATAGATACTATGGTCAAATTCATTGATGTTCAACCTCATAAGGGCCAAACGAAAAATGTCTCTTGACATTGCTTTCTCACAAAATGACATAATCAAACACACCTGATGGTCCTCTTTAAATCATCTGAAGAATCAATGACAAGCCTATGAATGGGATATTAATTGATCCCGTGTGTGTAGAGAATGTGATCACCGAATAATTATTATTTGTGCATGATCTTTATCAAGATTCTTATGAACAACCAAAATCATAGATCAAAACATATAATGGTTTTGCTTTCCCTACGATTGATTCGATCACTCTTCCTTTAAAAATTGGATTGAAAAAATGCATTCTCTATCATCCCATCATCAAACCAATTCTGTGTGAAGTTTGGTTATTGTTAGAATTGGCTATGGATGCCAAGATCTTGAGACCAAATGGAAACACAAAAAGAGAGAATAGAATGTGACAAGAATAAATTGTATTCTTATCAATATGATTGAATGATATGAGATGATTTACAATGAGAGAGACCCCTTGGTTGAATATCCAAGGTGAGATGCAAGATGTCATAGGATTATGACAAGTGTCTTAATCATATGACATGAGACAACTAATCACACTTACCTAGGTTCACATGTAGTAGTTGTCAAAAGATAAGATAACAACTAATGACAACACACACCTTATAGAAATATTCCTTCCTAGGACCTAAGTAAAGTTAACATGTGTAAATAAGTCTCCTAGTAATGAATTAACTAGGTACAGGACTTTATTTACACTAACACCCCCCCTTAAGTGAAACTTAGGGAGTAGCAGATTATTATGCAAATGACACAACGATGCAAGAATGGGTCCCGACTATGAGGCCATGTTAGGTACCCATGTACATATGTAATGCAATCTCTTACAAACAGAGAAAAGGAGAAAACCCAGTGGGACAAAACTCCTCCCCAAAAGAGAGATAAAAGATACAAAATAGAAATGCAATACTCTCAATGAAGAATGAGAAGGTAAAAACCCCATGTGAGGAAAAATACCCCCCCCATAAGAGAGAAGTAGAAGAGATACAAGGCAGCCCCCCCTCAATGTTGAGTCTCCTAAAAGAATGGTAGAAGCTCGACATCGAATGCTGAAAATGATCCAATCTCGTTGAACAAAATTCCTCCCCTTAGGAAGAAACAAAACCATGGATGTATGTAGGATGTCAAGAAGATGAATGATGTATGATGTCTTTGAAGCATGCTCAAGTGTCTCCATGTCAATGCCGAAAGATGACACACTCCAAACAGGCATTCTAGGCCACACTGTTGAAGAGGACAATCCAGAATCTAGTAGACATGAATGTAGAACATGATACAAAGACAGTGAAATCCCTTCTAAAGACAAAGAAGCCTCCTCCAAATGCTATATAAAAATATCCACACTCACGCCAATCTGTGAAGAATGATCATGTAGGGAATGAACAAGAGGGTCAAGGTGTTTTCTCACAACAACTAAAGAAGGAGCATCTTCATCAAAGAGAAGATGAATTCTATTGATGATGTCTCCCAAATCTATAAGATGAGACTCCACAAACAATTCTGAAACACCTGTCAAGAAGCCATCCAAAGTAGACAAATCTGAAAGACAATGTATGTCCTGATGTACTGAATCACAAGGAACCAAAACTATGGAATCACAAGCATCATCAACTGCAATAGTAGGTGGATGAGATAGAATGCATGGCTCAAGTACTGGATCTGATGTGAGAACTCTCAAGTTCAAGAAGCCAAATGTCTCCTCTGAATCATGGTTCATATGGTCAACAACCGAAGGAACAATGCCAGCATCAAAAGCAAAATTTTCAAAGTTATACAACTGAGATGAATGATCAACCACCCTAGTAGCAATGATCTCTTTACTCTCCAAATATCGAATGATGACTAAATCAAGTGTGAACTCCACAGTCCTCCCATCTCCAACATGTGTAATCTAATATATGGAAAGAAGATTGTTCATCAAATGAGGAGCACACAAGACATCCTGAATTTTTTTTCCCCAAAACTAATAGATCCCTTCCCAATTACACTTGTGTATGTTTTGTTTCTCATCAAGATAGGAGACATAGTACAAGGCTGAAATGAAGAGAAAATAGACTTTGAAGATGCCATATGATGAGATGCTCTTGAATCTAGAAGCCATCTCCCTGATACTAGACCTGAAAGAGCATAAAGAGCTTGTCCTTTATTTTCTACTATAGAAGCTTGACCTTTGTCCTTTTTAGACTGTTTTGAAGTAGAAGGAGAAGAAGATTCAAACATTCTAGAAGGAAAATCAATGTGATTCTTTTTGAGAATATTTTTCAACTCATCAATATCCTTCTTATATCAATAATGTTCTTCATGTCCATCCTTCTTGAAATATGCACAAAAAGGCCTCTCTTTCTTTGATGATTCTCCTTTTGAGGATGAGGATTCTGATTCTTTATGTGGCTTGTTATTTTTCTTCTTTTGCTTCTTATCAAGATTCCCTAATTCTTTTTGTACCTTAGACTCACTTGTCACCAATGCTTTTGACTTGGAAGACTTGATTAGACCCATGTTCATTAACTTAGCTTCCTCTTGGATTAGGAGATTTTCAAAGTCATCAAACTTAGGATCAACATATGATGCTCCCATAGAAAGTTGATGGGTATGAAAGCCAGAAACAAAAACTGAATACGTAGGACCAAGCTTAGATAACACATTTAGAATCAATTGTAAATCCTCTTTTTTAATGTTGCATTCCTTCAACAGTGTTCTTAGTTGCTTAATTTTGGAGAGGTAGTCTTGGATGTGATCAAAACATTTAGGATCAAGATTCATCAAATCATTATCAGTCTGATAGCCCCTAATCTTATCTGTTTTACCATACAATTTTTCAAAAGTCTCCCATGCCTCTTTAGGTGTTTTGCATGATTCAATATGAAATTGCAAATCAAATGAGACTAATGAACATATGCATCTAAGCATTTTCTCACAATCAATCTTCCACCTTGCCAATTCTTTAGCATCAATAGGTTTTTGAGTGGTTTCCTTTAGATGACCTATTAGACCTTTCATCATGAGATAGTGCCATACTAGTTTTTTCCATGTAGCATAATTATGTGGAGTTAGGAGTTCAATTTGATATTTCCCCATTGCAAGAACACAAACCAAGAAAAAGAATGCAACCAACCACTGCAAGATTACCCCCCCAAATCACTCAATCATGAAACCCCCCCAACAATTTATGATCTTGGCACTTTATGAGTAGTGCATTTACAGTTGCCACTTGCCAAAAATAATGCAGTGGACTTTTGATCTTGGTTGATGCAAATGCCAAATTTGGCCACAAAATCAAGTACAATTTTTGGTACAAAATTAGATCAATCTGTTCATTCCATTGAGAAATACACAAAAAATCATGCACTTTCAAAAAAAATTGTTAATTATCAAGGTGAAGAAAGCTTGCAATATGAACTTAAATAGGTGAATGCAAATTTTAAATATGTAGATTAACCTTTAGCCTTAGTGTGAAGAAAGAATGAGAGAGAGAGATAGAAGAATCATAACACATGCAACAACAAATTTACTTGGAGAAACCCCAAAGGGAAAAAAACCCATGCCTCCCTTCATGAAATGGTCATGATGTCCTAAAAATAGCCTCTTACATATGCTCTTACAACTATCATAAGGCATAACTTATGCATGAGCACCTGGGGTCAAAGATAGCATATTTTGTCATAGGAATCTATCATACTTGTCATAGGAATCTGTCATACTGTCATAGCATCTTATGACAACTATCATACATGTCATAGATGCTCTTACAACATCCTAACAACCTCATTCTAAAAGATTCCAAGTGGGATGCCTAGCTATTTTGTCCTTTTCCTAAATGACAAATGGTAACAGTAACACTACATTTACATTGTCTCTTTCACCACCGTTGGTTAAACGGTTTCACCTCTTATGGGTAAATGTTGAAAACACTTTAGGAGAATAATTAATTAAAGGATTTACAAGGTTGATGGCACCTAAATCCTAACAAAAAATGCACCCAAAAATGTTACTGTAGGAGTAAGATATGAGCTCCAAAAGTTCTCAAAATGAGGACAAAGCAACAACACCTATGAGAATCTGCAATTTATAGAAAATGCAGACACCAAAACCAAAAACTAATTACACCACTGCGAAGAGCGCGAAAAGTCAGCCCAAATAAAAAAAATTGCTTGAAAAAAGGAGCTCGTATGACTGAGATATTGAGCTTCAAAGTTTGCCTATGAAAACCAAAATGCAAATGGGAGGAGGGAGGAAAATTTCTTAAGAACCTACTAACACAGGATGATGTCAGCAAATGATGCGATTAAATTTGACGGTCTTCTAAGCATCATGCAAAATATTCCTCCTTCCCAGAATATGCTGACAGAATATTCTCTACTGATGGAATATTTGCTTCTTCCTGGACTTAAAATTGACATTTAGGAGAACATCACAGCTGGAAGAGGAATTTTTAAGGAATATTCACCTGAGAATATTCGACAGGAATATTCTTTTATTCGCCGCTTAGCTAGGATTTGGTCGCCAATTTTTATCAACTGGCCGCTGGATGAGGTACCTTATCATGGGTATGAGGTACCTTGCGCAAGCAGGGTATGACCTGTAGAAATTCGCTCGACCCATTTCTTTTTTTTAATAAAAATCTTTCAAATCAAATCAATATTATTTGATCTTTTATAAAAAAAATCCAAAATTTTTTGGACGGAATAAAATATGTTTTTTTTACTAAAATTGCACCATCTCTGCAATTATGATGACCTGGGGGGGCATATGGCTCTCTAGGTAAAAATGTTTTGCCTCACCGGACAACTACTCCAAAATGGATGAATTGTCAGTCGATCTTAGGGTTTTTGGCCCTTCTGGATGTGATGGAAAGGTTGGATTTGACCCAAATTGCTCCAAAAATGTAGCTACCTTCTGGATCTAGCAACCACTCTTCAACTTCAAACCCTCATAGATTTGGCCTCGTATGTCCGATTTAGATGAAACAAAAGGAAAAATTGACTTTCTCTAACCTTCCAGATGAAATGGTGAGCTTAGATTTGCACTAGAAAGCTCTAATATGAACCTACAATAAAGAGCCAAAAAATGGAACACCCCCAAATCTGGTATCTCTCTTTAGAAAAAGACTGTCTAATGGCACCCAACCCGCTCTAATACCATGTTAGAATTGGCTATGGATGCCAAGATCTTGAGATCAAATGGAAAGCACAAAAAGAGAGAATAGAATGTGACAAGAATAAATTGTATTCTTATCAATATGATTCAATGATATGAGATGATTTACAATGAGAGAGACCCCTTGGTTAAATAGTCAAGGTGAGATGTAAGATGTCATAGGATTATGACAAGTGTCTTATTCATATGACATGAGACAAATAATCACACTTACCTAGGTTCACATGTAGTAGTTGTCAAAAGATAAGATAACAACTAATGACAACTAAAACCTTCTCGAAAGATTCCTTCCTAGGACCTAAGTATACTTAACATGTGTCAATAAGTCTCCTAGTAATGAATTAACTAGGTACAAGACTTTATTTACACCAACAGTTATCCATGGCTATGCCTAATGGATTTTGTCCCATTGGTAGTGCATAAATGCTTAAAATTTCCATTTGTAAATGAGATATTTACTGTGCATCATAGAGGCTTTAATTTTGTGTCTTTGAATGGGAATTTTTCATTAGATTTATTTTGGCCTGAACCTATGGAACCTATTAAGCCTTGTGAGGACTTATTTTTCAAATCTTATTAAAAGTTCAAGGCAAAGAGCATAGAAAAATTGTCCCTTAGCAACATTTCTCAACCCATGATTGAGCCTCCTATCATTGATGAAACCATGATTGAACCAAAATCCCTTCCAAGTAACAAAGACCAACCCATGAAAAATCCTCTACCTATTTCTTATAAAAGACCAAGAGATAACCATATAAGTCCCATTGTGCCTCCTAAGATTAAACAATTTTATAAATCTAAAGAGAAAGTGGTTGAACAACCTTCCATGGTTCCTTCCCTTCTGCCCTTGCGAGAAGAAAAGAAACCTATGGTTGATAAACTTGCTTCTACACAATCGCAACTTGAAAATCATACAAGAAGAAAAATAAATGCTAATGAACGTAGGTGTATATGTCGTGCTATTGCTCGTAAGTTAAAAGAAGAGAATAAAATAGAAAATCAAGATCAAAATTTAACTCAAAAAAGCATGATGATTCTCCACCTTTAACACAAAAAACACATGAAACGTCTATGGACATTGTCATTATGCCTCCTGTTATGATTAACTTGGATGATGATGATGAAATTTCTAAGATTGATGAGGAAGTGCATAATGAGTTGAATTTATTGTTTTCCTCTTCCATGAGCTTAGATGATAAAAAAATGTGACGATACTCCTAACAAGAGTGACACACCACATGTTGAACCTGGTGATGCTCCTAGTACAACACTTGTTGTTGTCCCTTTAGCTATTTTTATACCTTTCGTATATGATGAACAACACTGGGATGTGAATGACCTACTATAGGTTGAATCACATGTGCCATACTAGTCTTTTCTTTGTTTTATTTTCATGTTCTTTGTGATTGTATGTTCATAATGTGATCCCTCATATAGTGTTTCTTGGCATGTTTTATATGTTTGTGAGCCTACTTTGGATGACCCTTGTCACTTCATTGGTGCAAGGATACAAAGGAAGCAAACTTGTCATGACATTCTTCTATTTGTATCTTCATTCTTCTATATGTTGTACACCTTTATCTTTTCTCTTTTCTTGTGTTTTACTTTTGGGGATGACACAAGGCACTGAGACATTTAGATCTCTTTCACGTTGACCCAAAATATTTTCTTTGTTTTCACTCTCTATGTGTCATTCCTCCTTTGTGCTCGTTGTTCCATGAGTCATTTGGGGAATGATGATGATTTCGAGCTCGATTATATCATTGTAGAAAAGACATATGCAGACCCCAAATCTTTGGATCCCTTATGTGTTATCTTAGGATTTCATACGGGGGGCAACCTCCTTTCATGATGTATCTCTATTTTGGAAAAATATGTTTTACATAGGGCTTTCTAAATAAAGATCTCATGTATTGGAATTTATTGTGTTCTACTTTAAAGGAATTCCTCACAACACAGTGTTTAGCAATTTCTTTAAAGTGGAGGCATATATGTCCCCACTCATTGTTTGCTTCAAAGTGTGGTCTTCTTACTTCCTATGATGTGTCTTCTTCTTGGTGGTGACATTAGGTTTTGTGTTCCTCAAGAGCATGACCTTTCTTGGCATATGAAATTTCTCTTAATGGTAATACTATGACTTACATTCCCTAAGTTGAAAATCTTTTATCATCAACTAGTCCTCTCTTGGTGACATTAAGCACGATTTTACCTAAGGTGATACCTTTCATGAACTAAGAAAAACCCCTTTGAATATATTTTCCTTTTATATTCAAAAACTTTGTCATGGCTACCAAGCATAACACAACTTGCTTTTTAGTGGTGTCTTTTTGTTTTTCATGATTGTCTAGTATAATGTAGCTTGCTAACCTTATGGCACTTTTTTTTGTGGTGCCTTATCAAATTTATTAGGAGGTATAACTTTTGGTATGGTTGTTCATATGAGAGCCTATAGACCTGACATGAATTTCCCATTAGCCACCTTTTTGGGGCTCACCTAGTGGACAATGGATTTCACTAGCCCATGTGAGTATATTTTGTTTGCATAGTGGAGAGTGGGTTTCCACTTGTGAACATTGTTTTGGAAAAATAGATAAGGCTTGATCCATACCTATTGGACAAACAAAGGCTTGGTCCACCCTTTTTTTTTCTATTTTTTCTTACATTAATTTTGGCATTGCATGGTTGTTTATCTTGTCTTGCTAATGCATATCATACACATATGTGTGTTCCTTTATACTTATGTTGTTTCTCTATTGGATCTTGATTCAGGGGGCTTGACCACCTCCTTGATCTTTATCATCCTATCTCACTAACATTTGTACACTTGGACCCCTCTTGACACTTATTTGTCTACTTTTGTGTGAGTTTGAGCATAGGGCTCATCCTCTCACTAAAGTGGGGGATAAATGTAGTGACAAAAAATATACTCCTTTACATTTTCTCACTATGTTTGCATCCCCTTAACTAATTGGACTTAATTAAGTCTCTAATTGGCCCAATTATGCATTTAAAATCATAATTAATCTCATTTTTCAAAAGGGGAACTTGTATTAAACAATTGCAAACATCAAATTACACATCTTGGAAAATGTGTGTCCTAGGTTTAGGGCCTAGGGCCTATTTTCCCAAGGGCGAATAGGTCCTCCTTAGACTTAGGACCTCATTTTTTAATATGTTTTTGGTGGTATTTTTATGATTCAAATTCAAATTGCAATTGTCGGCCTTTGATGTTTAATTGTCAAGAACTTAGAAAATTACCTATGAATACAAGGTATTTTTATCAATTCAAAATCCTAGAGGATAAAAAATAAGTTGCATAATTCAATTTCACAAGAGCAAAGATTATTGTCAAGAGCATTCAAGAGTAGATTTATTAGTCTTCTATATCAGCATTCAAGATCTCAAGCATCATGTCAAATTTATTTGTATTCATGCATGTTTTTGAAGCTAACATTGTGATGTAGGTTTCAAGCATTCAATTCAAAATTAAAGCATCGAGATCAACATCCAATCAATCCATTTCTTGCAAGATCTAATCCTTGGAGAGATGCGTTAGACTTCAGCGCTCCAAGGGCAACCATAAAAGGGTTTGGTGAGTTGCAACAAGCTAGTTTTCATTCATCATTCCTTCTTTTTTATTTCATTTTAAGGTTTAATTACCAAAATAGGGTTTGACCGAGGCAAACCACTATTAACCAAAACACAAAAAAAATCTATCTCTTTGTATGTGCATATTTGTAGGTGAAGAAGGATTGAAGATTGATCAAAAGTGCAATTTTGCAAAGTTGTCAAAGTTGTCAAGACACAAAATCTTACTTGTAGAATTTATTTCTGACTTTCCGACAGTGAGATCTAGAGGAATCAAGAGTGTAAATCAAGTAGAGGACCATGTAATTAGATTTTGGATCCTTGTAGCAAGGTAAAAGTATAAAATTTTGTCACTTTCAACCAACTTATCAACATAGCTAAATTTAAGTATTTCTAACTAAAAATCAATTTTGGTCAAACATATGATCTAGAAGATTCATTATAGCTAAGTTAGATACTTCCATAACTTTTTTAACTAAAATTGTTGGCTAAAAATATATGGAGCACCACTTTGAGGCCAATTTACCAAAAAAATTAAATTATTTGAAAAACATGATGTTTTAATAACTCCTACTCGTGTAAATACCATTTTTAAAAAATATAAAAATACTCTTTTGTAGATCCATAATTTTAGTTTTAAAAAATATTTATTTTAATAGTTTAATTATTATTTATATTTTATTTTGTATTTTTACTAAAAGTATGTTATCAAAGGTTGATTATTATGCCAAAGAAAAATATTTAAACTTACTAAAAAAAATTGAAAACAAATATGATGCACTAGATAAAAGAATCTATATCAAGATGGTATATTTTTTTTCTATTTTAGATAAATATTTAATATGAAAGTTGACATCGAATGGAAACAACTATTTTTTGATACACACACATTTAAATATTTATTTAAAAATATATATTTATCAAAATTTGAAAAAAATATATCCATGCACTAAAGTTTCAAGTAATAAATACACACACAAAATTTGAAATAAAAAAAAATTACTATAAAAAGTTTGACGTCTCATATAACTTCATTTTTTCAGCATTTTATCAACAACTAAATTATAGTGTTAATTTATTAAAAACTAGTTATATATATATATATATATATATATATATATATATATAATACAATCATAAAGTATACTAAAAAATACACATTTATTAGTTTACATCATTTCAAAATTCAAAACATATATGGCACTTTTTAGTGATTCAAGTTTAAAAGTTGGATTAGTGTTGGCCATTTCCTTTATAAAGTGTGACACAACTTTTTACTTTCACCCAACAGTACCCATTCTCCCTAGGGTGAATCTATCCCAAGAGGACACTTAGCAACAACTTTTGGTGATTGGTACACATCAACTTACCCTTCTTAGATCTTTCAAAATTTTGTTTTTTTTAATTGTTTTATGCTTTAAATTGATGATTCAAGTTTCACATTGCATAATTGAGTTTATTTAGTATTTTATTTTTCTCTTCAAAGTGCATTTCAGTCATATTTACCTTGTCTTGTCATAAGGAAAAATAAGCCAATATCTCCAATAGGGTTGACTCACCTAAGGGTTGAAAGTCAATCCTACCTTTGGGGATCTCTTTTTTTCTAATGAAATAGAGAAAGTGTAGGTGCATACATTTCCCATTTTTCCATCACACCCATCATCATTTCATTTTTATTTATTTCAAAGGTATCCCCCTCAAAGTGGATTAGGAGGTTGCCCCCTCAAAATGGAATATTATTATCAAGTATTTGTAGTATATATCTTATAGTTTATTTTATTGTGCAATCCATTTCATTATAAGTGGCATCAGAGCATGATTTTTGCACCACGAAGGAAAGTCAATTTTTCCAAATTTGGAGGCCAATTTGTGAAGGAAATATCTCATATTTTTCTAATATTTTTCTTTATTTTTGGAGGATTTTTCAAGAACATATTGGGGAATTTATAGTAAAAATTTCAAATAAATTGGAGCCAAAATAAGAGTTATTGCAAAATCATGGTTTCAACCATTTCTTTTGAAGAATATATCTCTCAAATCTTGGTGATTTTTTTCCTATTTTTTTTAGATTTTTTAGGAACATATTGAGGCATCTATAGTAATTTTTTTAGATAAACTAGACATGAATTAAGTGATTTATTAAAAAAGTAGGGTTTTTCAAAATTATTTTGGGAAGTGAACCTATCTCAAATATTAGTGAATTTTTTCCTAATTTTTAAAGGATTTTAGGAATACATTGTTGTATCTACAATCCAAATTTTATATGTTGACAAAACAAGGGCGGACAACTGAGAGGGGGGGTGAATCAGTTGTCCTAGAAATTAAAAACTTATTCAACTTATTAACCTTATTCTCAGATCGAATAATTAACCATGAAAGCATGAATCAACAACACATCAAAAACACACATAACACCAAGATTTTTTATGTGGAAACTCTATTAGGGGAAAAACCACAGTGGAGGTCATTCCACAAGATTATACCCTGTTAAAAGTATAATAAAAATGAAATATGGGGAATGCACATGCATTCAGGCACACTGCCTAGAGCTCACTGCTCAATTACAAAGGAAGACACACTATCTTACAAAGAGATTCAGATTAAAGCCATCCATATTTTGAACTGAGAAAATAGCATCTGCAAATGCCTGATTACAGTTCCAATTAAGCACATGAACACTTCTTCACTCTTCTTCACACTTCTTCATAATTCTTCACACTCTGCTTTGCCTTCGAATGATATTCGCACATAAAAACACACTTGGCATCCATGGGCATACATTTTCACACTTCAATTCAAATAAACAATTGCTTTTATATATCCGCAACATGAAATTTCATTGCTACAAGTCGGCCACAAAGAAATAATGAAATGAATATAAACTATCGGCCCAAATCATTATAGATTATCAATGCGAATCAACCAAAGTTGGCCACAACCTAGTGATGACCCAAAACAATATCTCCAACATGAAAAAAAATCAATTAATTACTCCTCGAAGATCCACAACACACTTCAACACCATGCTGGTCAAGGACAAGAAAAAAATGAACACACAAGAGAAAATCGCCAACCACGATCACAACGATCAATGTAGACGTGCAACAAAGATAGAGAACAATCTAGAAACATCCACAAGCAACATGAATCACCAGATAAGCATCCAAAACAACTAAACTAACTAAAATAGTATCATCCTTAATTAGGAACACCGATTGAAGAAACATAAAAACTATCTGAATGGAAATCTTCATAACTCAATCAAATCTTCATGCGGATCTCTAAAACTCAACGTGGACAAACTAAATACACTCAGAAACAAACCATTTAGTCCATAACCTCTTATCATCAACGTACAAAACATACCGACAAACTCAACTTCACTTTACCACTGACAACCTGCAACTTATTTCTTTACAATTTTCTCAATATCCTCGACATATACAGCTTCAAATACATTTATGCTAATAGTGTTGACATTAATGAAAACCACATATCAATAAAACAACCACAACATCCAACAATATCCCCCTTTGGCATTGATGGCAACACATGATGTGAAAAAAACCATCAACATAACTAACTCCTACTTAGGTTTTGACTCATCTTCTCTTCAACACTTTCACATTATCTTTCTCCCCATAAGTCTCTTCTCCTCAAGTAATCACCAATTTTTAACATGACTCTTCTCCCCCTTTGACATCAATGAAAAAGATCTCTAAGCTCTAAACCACATATATGAATTTCTGAACATCTGACTACTCCCCCTAAGTAGCAGCCACCACAACATCAATCTGAAACAAGATATGACTGTGAAATACATAGAATAATGCACACATTGCATTGCATCCTAGTTCTGATTAGGAGGGGTAATCACCCCTAACTTCCCTTTGAGATACTCAAAATTATCCTTAGGAAACAACTTGGTAAAGATGTCTGCAATCTGCTCCTTAGTAGGCACATACTCCAATCTGACTTCTTTTTCACTTACCTTCTCCCTCAAAAAGTGAAACTTGATAGATATATGTTTTGTTTTTTAATACAACACCGAATTCTTGGAAATGTTAATAGCACTTGAATTATCACATAATATAGCAATAGGCTCATCATATACAACTCTAATATCCTTCAGCATCTACTTCATCCATAGGACTTGAGTACAATTATTAGCAGCAACAATGTATTTGACCTCTGTAGTAGACAAGGAAATGGCATTTTGCTTCTTGCTTAACCATGAGATTAGCTTCTTACCCAAGAAAAATTCTCCACCATTATTACTTTTTATGTCATTCACATCTCCTACCTAGTTAGCATCAGTAAAGGCACTCAAAGTAAGATCATCATCTTTATGAAACCATAGGCCAAGATCAACAGTTCCCTTCAAGTATCTGAAAATTCTCTTCACAACAGTCACATGAGATTATTTCGGATTAGCTTGAAATCTTTTAACAATACATACAACATTCATGATATCAGGCCTAGTTTGAGTTAAATACAACAATCCACCAATCATTGATCTGTATCTTGTCTAATTTTCTTTTGGAGAATCATCTTTTTTTGTCAACTTGCATCTAGTCACCATGGGTGTACCAACTGGCTTTGAATATTTCATTCCGAACTTCTTCAACAATTCTTTCACATACTTGGACTGAGATATAAAAATCCCTTTATCTAACTGAGTAATTTGCAATCCCAAAAAGAATTTTATCTCACCAATCATAGACATCTCAAATTCATTCTACATCTCATTAGCAAACTTCATGCACAAAGCATCATCTCCTCCAAAAGTAATATCATTAACAATAAAATATTTATCATGGTCAATCTTGAAATACAAATTACTATTAGCCATACCTTTGTTAAATCCAAGCTTCAACAAATACTTGTCCAATCTTGCATACCATACTCTAGGGGCTTGCTTGAGTCCATACAATGCTTTCTTCAACCAACACGCCATAGCTTCTTTATCAGTCAACTAGAATCCATCAGGTTGTTCAACATAAACTTCTTCTTCTAATTCACCATTTAGAAAAACCAATTTGACATCCATTTGATAAACTTTGTAGTTCTTGTGAGCAGCATAGGCATGAAATAATCTTACAGCTTCAATTCTAGCAACAGGGGCAAAGGTCTCTTCAAAATCAATTCCTTCCATTTGTGAATATCCTTTACATACCAATCTTGCTTTGTTTCTAACCACTTCACCTTGCTCATTTAGTTTGTTTCTAAAGACCCATTTAGTTCCAATTACATTCTTATCCTTAGGTCTGGGAACAAGAATTTGTGTATCATTATTTTCAATCTATATTAACTCTTCTTTCATTGCTTCAATCCAATGCTCATCTTTACATGCTTCATTCACACTAGTAGGCTCAATTTTTGAAATCAAGTAATATTCTTCTGCAATCGTTCTCCTAGTCTGGACACCTTTATTCTTATCACCAATAATTTTATCTTCTGAATGATTCAATCTTACATACCTCAAAGTCTTCTTAGGATTTTCTTCAAATTCAGGCTCTTTTGATCTCTCATCTGGTATTTTACCAGTTTCTCCTTCTTCATTCTTCTGATTTATCGAATTGATTTGCACTTGATTAGTAGTCTGAACTTGCTTTCCTTCATTTGTACTATTATCCTGATCATCAGAGTCATATCCATAGGTTCTAGATGTTGCACCTAAGTCTTCATCAACCTTAACATTTGCACTTTCAACCATTTTCTTTAATCTTTTATTGTAACACTGGTAGGCCTTGCTTTTAGTAGAATAACCCAGAAAGGTACCTTCATCACTCCTAGCATCAAAATTTCCTATGTCTTCATCTCTCTTACTATAACATTTGCTTCCAAATATCTTGAAGTAATTAATAGTAGGCTTTTGAATAGTCCATAGCTCAAAAGGGGTCTTACTAGTATCACCTTTGATTTGTACCTGGTTAAGTGTGTACACAACAGTACTCACAACTTCTCTCCAATAGATATGAGGAACATTTCCTTCCAACATCATAGTTCTAGCAACATCTTCAATTGTTTTGTTCTTCCTTTCCACAACTCCATTTTGCTAAGGGTTCTGTAGTGCAGATAATTGTCTCTTTATTCCATGCCCTTCACAAAAAGAATTAAATTCACCACCTCTATCTGATCTCAGACATTTAATCTTCAAACCTGTCTCTATCTCAACCATAGCTTTAAAGATCTTGAACTTTTTCAATGCTTCAGATTTCTCCCTTAAGAAAGTAACCCATACCATTCTAGAATAATCATCAATGAGTAACATGAAATACCTATAACCTTGTAAAATTTTGACCTTAGAGGGACCACAAAGATCAATATGCACAAGCTCTAACAATTCATTTGAACAATGCTTTTTACTCTGAAATGAAATTCTGGTTTGCTTTCCTGATTGATATTCCTTGCATATTGTATTAGTAGGTTTCACCAACTTAGGTAGATATCTCACAACCTTAGTGGAACTTATCTTGACAATATTATCAAAGTTAACATGACACAACCTCCTATTCCATAACCAACTTTCATCAACTTGAGCAATCAAACAACTTTTACTAGCAACACTCAAGTGAAGGATATTACCTTTTGTCTTTGTACTTGATGCAATTTTATTTCTGAAACTCAACATTTTGTACTTTCCATCCTTGAATTGAAGATTGTATCCCTTATCAACCATTTGAAAAACACTCAAAAGATTATGCTTCAAGCCTTCTACATACAGAACATCATCAATATTATGCTTACCATCAAGAGAAATGCAACCTCTTCCACGGATCACATCAACTATATTATCACCAATTATCACAATGCCACCATCATACTTTTCCAAGCTTTCAAACTTACTTTTGTCTCCTGTCATATGATGTGAACATCCACTGTCAATCACTCATTCATCTTTTTCTTCAACTTGAGCAGCTAGGGCTTTTTCCACATTAATACAACCAACAGATTTAGTAGATACAAGACTATTTTCCTTGATAGCAATAAATACCCATTCATCATCACTTATATTTCCTTTATCAGATTCATCATCTATCACGCCTTCATCAACAACATAGTAACACTTCTTCTAAAATCTAGGCTTGTTATGTTTTGGTTTAGCAATTCTTTCCAGACACCTTGATGCAAAATAACCTATCTTATTGCAAGAAAAGCATTTCAGAGACAATTTTGCTTCATACTTACCTTTTCCTCTTGGAACTCTTCTGACAATAAGTGCTTCCAACTCTTCTAGCTCTCTTTCTTCTTCTTCAATATGTCTAATTTCATCCTCATACTTGAATGTCTTTCTAGATGAACTCTCACTCGGATCATATCTTTATCTATCTCTCCTGGAAGTAGTAGCCTTGAATGCAAATTCAACCTTAGGAAGGGCATCACCAAATTCCCTCAACTCAAAAGCAGTCAGTTTACCAACCAATGTATCTCTGGTTATGTTTGTTACAATCTGGAGCTCTTCAATAGCACTAGCTTTGACTTTGTAAGAATCATGCAGGGATCTAAGCAGTTTAGCAACAATCTCATATTCATCTATCTTTCCACCAACGCATCTAATACCACAAACAAGTTCATTCACTCTTTATATGAAAGTGTTAATGTTCTCATCATCACCCATTTTCAACCTTTCATATTTCCCTTTCAAACTCTGCAACTTAGCAATCTTCACATTAGCATCACCTTCATACAAGGTTTCCAACTTTTTCCAGATCTCATAAGTAGTCTTCAGATCCATAACATTTTTCATCTCATAATCAGTCAAAGCACTCAACAAAGCTTCCTTAGCCCAGATATTATACTCAACATATGTACTATTTGGTGGGATAGCATACCTATTACTTGTAATGCTCCAGTAGGGTTCACTAATGCATCTCAGATGGCACTCCATTCAAGTCTTCCACAAAGAATAATTTGTTCCATAAAATCTTAGAGTATCCTTCTTGTAACTTTCCATCCCAGATCACCTTAAGTTGTTAAAATTCTTCCAAGGAACCTGCTCTGATACCAATTGTTGACAAAACAAGGGAAGACAACTAAGAGGGGGGGGTGAATCAGTTGTCCCAGAAATTAAAAACTTATTCAGCTTATTAACCTTATTCTCAGATTTTTTATGTGGAAACCCTGTTAGGGGAAAAACCATGGTGGAGGTCATTCCACAAGATTATACCCTATTAAAAGTATAATGAAAATGAAATATGGGGAATGCACATGCATTTAGGTACACTGCCTAGAGCTCACTGCTCAATTACAAAGGAAGACAAATTTTCTTACAAAGAGATTTAGATTAAAGCCATCTGGATTTTGAACTGAGAAAATATCATCTGCTAATGCCTGATTATAGTTCCAATTATGCACATGAACACTTCTTCACTCTTCTTCACTCTTCTTCACACTTCTTCACAATTCTTCACACTCTGCTTTGCCTTCGAATGATATTCACACATACAAACACACTCGACATCCACTGGCATACATTCATGCACTTCAATTTGAATAAACAATCGCTCTTATATATCTGCAACATGAAATTTCATTGCTACAAGTTGGCCACAAAGAAATAATGAAATGAATATAAACTGTTGGCCCAAATCATTAAAGATTATAAATGTGAATCAACCAAAGTCAGCCACAACTTAGTGATGACCCAAAACAATATCTCCAACATGAAAAAACTTCAATTAATTACTCCTCGAAGATCCACAACACACTTCAACACCATGTCGGCCAAGGACAAGAAAAACATGAACACACAAGAGAAAATTGCCAACCACAATCACAATGATCAATGCAGACATGCAAAAAGATAGAGCATGATCTAGAAACATCCACAAGCAACATGAATCACCAGAGAAGCATCCAAAGCAACTGAACTAATTGAAATAGTATCATCCTTAATCAGGAACACCGACTGAAGAAACATAAAAACTGTCTAAATGGAAATCTTCATAACTCGATCAAATCTTCATGCGGATCTCTGAAACTCGATGTGGATAAGCTAGATACACTCAACAACAAACCATTTAGTCCACAACCTTTGATCATCAATGTACATAACATGCTGACAAACTGAACTTCACTTTACCATTGACAACCTGCAACTTATTTCTTTACAATTTTCTCAATATCCTCAACATATACAACTTCAAATGTATTTATGCTAATAGTGTTGACATCAATGGCAACCACATATCAGAAACACAACCATAACATCCAACATTATAAACATTGAAGTGAAACTAATTGATTTATCGTAGAATTAGGGTTTGTGCCTTTTTTTGGAAGAACATATCTCTTAGATTTTGGTAAATTTTTCCAAACTTTTTGAGATATTTTTAGGAACATATAGAGGCATCTATAGTAAAAATTTCATAGATATTAGAGATGAATTAAGTGATCTATTACAAAATTAGGGATTTTGTCAAATTATTTTGGGAAGTGAATTTCTCTCAAATCTTAGCAATTTTTTTCCTAGTTTTAAACGATTTTTTAGGAATGCATTGTATCATCTATAGTCCAAATTTTAAAGACATTGAAGTTAAATTAACTAATTTATTGTAGAATTAGGGTTTTCGACAAATTCACTCTCAAGTTTGTAAATAAATTGATTTATTAGATATGTTTCTTAGAAAGTGAGATCTAGGACTTGATAAGTTGTAGTAAAAATTTAAAATTATTTTGATTTTATTTGTGTGATTTATTACAATATTATTCACAACAAGAAGTACCAAAAGAAGAAGACAAAAAAAAAAAGAAAATAAAAAGAAGTAGAGGAAAAGGAACATGATAAAGAGAAAGAACAAGAATAAGCATAAGAACAAGAAAAAGAGAAAGAACAAGAGAAAGAGAGATAATAAGAACAAGAACAAGATCAAGAGGAAGAGAAAGGAAAAGAAAAAGAACAAGAAGCAATAAAAAATCAAGAAGCAAAAGAAAAGAGGAGATGAAGAAGAAGAAAAAGAAAAATAAAAAAGAAGATAAGCTGAATATTTTGGCATCCATAATTAATTAGAATTGAGGAAGATACTTTTATAGAGGGAATTGTAATGCCCCTAACCCCATACTGTGTATTTAGTTATGAGTAGTCAAATTGTGGCTACCTTAATAATTAATTAATTCATATAATAATTATTATAATTAATTAGGTTAGCCGAGGGATTATATGTTGTCTAAGTTAATTGAGTGATATTATATGTATAAATATAGTATATATTGGAGGTATAGTCTATTTATTATCATCATGTTGAGTATTGTTTCTTAGTGAATGCTATTGGAGGTATCTCCCTTGAAGTGGATTAGGAGGTTTCCCCCTCAGAGTGGCACATTATTATCCATTATCTACAACATATTTACTATTATATTCCTCTATTGTGCAAGTTCTTTCATTGTAGATAATTTCATAGAAAGAATCTTCAATCTTAGAAAAAAGGAAACGTGTAGCTAAGTCCACGAAGGATGGAGAAGTGATATATATGCTCATAGGTACAAGGTAATTGAAGAAGTTGTCACGTCTAGTGAAAAAATTAAGGATTGAAGAAGAAAGTATTAAATATAATGGATGAATGTAAAAAAGACTTAGTTATGAATGGATATAACTTTTTAACAGTTAATATTTTATGTTCCATGGATCCAAAATTGCTAATGAAAGAGAAAATGTTAGAATTCAAAAATGATTTGATTATCCATTCCTTGGTTAGGCCTTATCTAGTTTAAAAATGACGTTGTAAAGAAATATGGGTGTTGCCACAACAGTGTTCCACTTTGTTTGTCATCTTTATTTTTTCTTGACATCACATAATTTTTATAAATTACAAAAAATGACACTTAAATTTGAAAAAATTCTTTGGAAAATTACTAATTAAATTAAATAAAAAATTAGCTAACTTAGAAGAAGAATTAGCTTCACAAGATAAATTCTTGAAATTTAATGATTAAATCCATGAGAAGTTCCATATAAAGGTTTTTAATTGAAGAGGGTTAGATCAAAACTCCTTGGATAGAACCCCCTAGTCTTAAATCAAACCTTTAATGGAGTCTCCTCCACACCTATCACAATGCTAAAAAAAACCATTTCTGATTCATCTTTTGGGTGATCAAATGAAGTCATTTAGAAATTTGATTTTGTAATTATGTAGCCCTTACTATAAGCTTTCCAAAAGTATAATTTTGAATATTTAATTTTATTATTATATTTATTTTCTATTTCTAGTGAATGCAGGTTTTTCATTGAACATTAAGGTCTTTGTCTCACACATGCAAAAAATAGAAAAATAAAGAAAATAATTTTAAAAAAATATCTGTGCACTAGGTATTGATGTTTTTAGTTCAAAAAAAAAAAATAGTTTAGATGAATAAAAGAAATTATATATTACCAAAGTAATGTATGTCTGAATTATATTTAGTCTCACTTCAAAAATTTATAACAAAAAAGGCAACAACAAATTATGAAAAAATATCTACGGACTAGATATTGATGTTAGGAATCTATGTTTAAAAACTGATAATTTTATCCTTTCTAAAAATAATGTTATATTTTATCGAAGTAATGCTAATTTTTAAATATGTTGTTAACTAGAAAAAATAAAATCTTAAATGTTAAACGTAAAAATTTACACATATAATCTCTTAAATTTTATTAAAAAATACATGCACAATCTACATAAAAAATCTCAAAAATTATTAGTTCGTATAAAATTCAAATTATTAATGGTTTAGTTGATATGGGTGATAGAAAGTTAAAATTTGATTAAAAATGTTGATTTCAATGTACCACTTTGAATAAAAAAGTGGATACAATATTGTGGGCTGACCCAAATGGTAATGAGATACATGATGTGAAGAATGAAATCTTATACATTGAATGTGAGGGTTAGTGCAAGATCATGGGGGTCCAAACTAGGCCCCTAAGTGACAATTTGAAAATTTAGAAAAATAGAGTTAAACAACTTGACATAAAAATTTGAATAGGTTATTAACATAATTTGAAAAATATGTAAGAACATAATTTGTAGATAATTGAATTTAGTTTCTAGGCTACTTGTCTTTTTTTGAAAAAAAAGTAAATCTATTTTGTGAAAATTTGAAATTTCAATGCAATAGTACTAAATTTTCAGGAAAAAGATAAAAAGTAGGTGTATGTCTAACCAACCTAAGTACAAGAAAAAAAATTAAATTATTTTCTAAAAATTTCAATATAAGTAGAGGACACATACTTGGATGTGCCACATTTATTTTGTAATTTTTTTGCAAGTATATAATTAGTTATGATTTTTTTATTAGAACATTTCAAAATTATTAAAACGTGTTTGTCTGACCACAATAACTTGCTAAAAAAATATGAAATTCATTTTTTTTTATCCTATAGTATGAGAAGAATAGAATGTGACACATCTTTTAGATTCAAAAAATGTGAAATAGTTTGAAGATTATTTAAGTTTTTCAATCATCTTATCAATTAGGACTTTAGTCGTAATATATGTAGAAAATAAATAATAATTATATATTAAATTTAAAATAAGGCAGATTTTATATTGGTGGAAAGCTAAAAAATTATTCAATAAACCCTTTTTGTTCCATCAAAATCGGATAAAAAAAGTTGTTAGCCACAAGGGCGAAATTTGGAAAACTAAGGAAATTTTGTAAACACATTTTTTCAATTGAGTTTCTAGGTATGGCAATCTTGACCCAAATCCTAAGTGTATTGATTTTTTTTAGAAAAAATGGATATCTGTTTGTAATGAATATTTGTTACATGGTTTAGGCACTGGTTAAGGAGACTCACAAAGCTTGAAGCTAGGGTAGAATCAATCATAAAATCAAATAAAAAACTATTTACTTTCTTGCATTTTTACTGTTTTATGTCCATTACCACAGTACAAAGAATCACAAAAATTACGAAGGGTCTCAAGGATGATTTAGCCCATCAAGTTACCTTCTCCCATATTAGTGTGAAGAATCTATTATCAAAGGTACCATTACATGTTGTTATTGTTGCATTTTTTTATAAGGGATTTTGCAAAGCCTAAAGTGCAAAGGAGAACTTGTAAATCTATCTCCTATTTTTTGGTCATTGACCTAAGGTTTATGAGCATAAGAAGTAGCAAATCTTTAGGAAAACCCAGACAATTAGTTGGAAAACACCAAAACCATGAAAATAGCACCCCAAAATGATCGAGTGACTTGGGCAACAAAGTCAGACCTTCCCTATTATTTACCTTCCTACCTCAATGTGTAAACGCTGCCAATTTGTCAAAATTACTATAAATTTTATAAATTTTGTATTTTTTGCTCTTAAGGATCTTAAGGAACTACCTTAGAAAGAGCACTCCAAAACGATTAGGTGACTCGAGAAACAAAGTCAGATCTTCCCTATTATTTACCTATCTACCCCGACGTGTCCACATTGCCCATTTATCAAAATTACTATAAATTTTACAAATTTTATATTTTTGCTCTTAAGGCTCTTAAGACACTACCCCAAAAAGAGCACCCTAGAATGATTGGGTAACTTGGGAAACAAATTCAGACCTTCTCTAGCATTTACCTACCTACCTTGATGTGTCCATGCTACCCATTCATTAAAATTACTATAAATTTTACAAATTTTGCATTATTTTCTCTTACGACACTTTCAAGACTACCCTAGATTAGTGCACTCTAAAATCATGGGGGGGCTTGGGTGAAAAAAGAAGACCTTTCATATCATTGGTTTTCCCACCTTGATGTGTTGGTATAGTTGGTTTCATTCCATTATGTAGAAAATAAAAAATGCTTCTTGCTGTTTTTGCACAGATTTCCACTTACAACTTTTGCAAAAGTGCATTTGACATTGGAACACACAAACAGTGTTGAGTTGACCCAAATCAAGAAAAGTTGGTTTGAAGGGATTTGATATCCACTTGTAGATGCATACAAAGCATTCCTATGCGCCATGAGCTCCCAAAATGACTTTGTCAAAGTTTGACATTTTTTGGCTTTTAGGGCTCTTAAGAGACTACCCTAGAAAGAGCACCCCAAAATGATCAGGTGACTTGGGAAATGAATTAAGAACTTCCATAGTATTTACCTACCTACCTCGATGTTTTAACACTTCCCATTCATCAATATTACTAAAAAAAAACAAATTTTGCATTTTCCAATATTCGTGTTTAATTTTAACCATTGTTGATTTCAAAGAATCATCAATTGATTTTGTTATTCATGTTTTTTCATGATACATACTTTCCTAATATTTATATGCAGAAATTTCTAAACACAAGGTTTGAGTAGGATGTGAGGTTTGATGGCAATGCATCTAGCATTGGAGTTAATGTTGCTTTCATTGTTTAGTTACTTTTATTGAGTGATTTTTCTATTTTTTAACAATTGGCTTGTAATATTGCAATGCAAGTTTCTTTGATAGTAGTAATGATTTGAGATGTACATTACAGAGTGAGCGTATCAACCTAGGAACATATTAGTTGTGTATCTAGGATATTTGGTATCAAAATGCATTGATGTATTTGTACATGAGGACATCGATAAAATTATATGGGTATTCTTAGTTGTATTGATGATTATGCATATGAACCTACTTATGTGTGTTGATGAATGTCACACAATTATATATTTTTACATAAAAATCACTCACACATTCTTACATTGGTTCATGTTGGCAACTACTTAATAGTCGAGCAATGACGAAGATTTTGACTTATCTATGAATGAATTCTTGAATGTAATGTATGTGAACCTTAATATGGATGAAATATTGAATGTAATATATGTGAACTAAATTTGACACACTACAAAAATACCTCCTAAAAAAGTGATATGAAAAGGTAAAAAGCAATAAGTGAATGGTTGGCAGAGATGAAAATGTAAAAAAATTGCCTTAATTTTTATCATTCTTCCAATTGAATAATCTCATGTACTACCTTTATTTTTTATTTGGATATGGTTAGTGTGAGATTTACATTCTCAAAAAACATTATATAGTTCTCACACCATTTTGCATTAATTTTAGCTTCTTTTGAAAAAAAATCAGCTGCCCAGTTCATTATAGGAGTTCAAAAAACTAAATAATGTCAAATATAAATTCATTCAAGAGATATTTAAATCATGTGTATTATTTTTAGAAGAGTTAAATTTGAGCCCATTTAGTACAAAATTCTAATGTATTAAGTTATCTTTTATTACTATTATAATGTATTACTATACTTTTGAGTGTTATTGATGTCAAATTGAGTGTTCAAGATGCAACTAGAATGCCAAATTTGACCTAAAGTTTTCACATAGCTACTATGAGCTCAAAATTCAAAAAAACTTAACATAGATGGATTACCAATTGTAATTCAATAAGTTCTATTAAAATACAATTTTGTTAATCTATAACATGTTATTGATTGTAACTTTAAACTATTCTAAACTAATTATACATTCCAATTTTAAGTTTCAAAGTAGAAAGACATGCACACGAGGAAAAAATTAGATTGAATATCAATTCATATATCAAATTATAGAATAATTGTGTTTTTGCATATACAAATTTGGCATATATGCCTATACTCAAAATAAGTTTTACAAAATGTGGCATATATGCCATCTAAAGATATATCAATCCCTAAATGTATCAATCTATAGAAAATCCTAATACTTTGTTAGATAATCAAAATCGATCCTCCTTGAAGTATTTGTTGGCTCTAAATTTTCTTGCACAATAACAATTCAAACCACAAATTAGATTAATTATGTGAATGGTTGACAAGATGGACTACTAAATATAAACTTATACACTATAATTTAGAAATTTTCAATTTAACATCAAAATCACTATATTTAACTATAATATATCTAAAATGAAATTCTTGTTTACTTCAAGTCTTTCTCTTTTTTTTTGCAAGATGTTTTGCATATGATTGTCCCATAGGATGATCAAGAGTCCTAGTATATCGAAATGGTTCTAGATTCGTCACATTGCTAAATTGGGAAAAGGACTATAGCAAGTAAAATAAAAATGATACAAATTAATATATAATTGTTGAAAAATAATCATATCTATTAAATATATATCTACTCCTATTTAAACTTATATATCTACAATATAAAATAAATATGTATACCTCCTATGATTCTTGTACACTTGTTGTAGATGGGCTCATGATGGATGAACTGGCTAAGATAGTTTCCTATATAACAAATGACAAGAATGTAAGACAATGTAAATGCACATGTACATATAATCATAATGTCAAGAATAAAAAAAATATTTACCTATTGTGATGCTTCTTCCAATGTGTTAGAAGTAGTCATCATGGCTATAAAAGTACTAGATCGTTGCATAAAAAGATAAGAATACATTAGAATATCAATCTATGTACATGCATTTAATCATAATAGATTTCAAAAATTAACATCTAAATCACAATTTAAATGATACCATATACTGACTCTCTAGGCCAAATGGTTGATTGAGTAGCCTCCTGGACCTATGAAATTTGATCCTCTATCAGCAACTATTAAAGATTCTGACACATAAATATATATTAGTATTAATATCTCTTATAAAATATGAAATAAAAGATAAAATGCACTATGAAATTACTTTAAGTCTTACTGGTGCATCCACATCATCTCTCGCACCCGATGTCTCTCCTAGAAATGCTTTGCTTTGTGCTCTCTCATCTCCTACATCCGACATATGATGGACCTCATACTTGGATGTGTCCATTGGAGCCTCAATTGACTGTCGAATAGGACTCAAACATATATGGTGGCACATAATGCAATAATGGGGTACACAAATATGTGGTGAAGAGGAGGGTGTACCAGTAGCATTTGATGCAACAGGTGCATCACCATCACATGACTATGCAAAATGTGAGCTCTATGTGATCAAATGGTCACTCAAAGCATGTATGGCCAAAATAATTTGATTTCCTGTTGTATTTCCTGCATCTACAACAATCTTTGGATAAGGTATTGGAGGTGGGGAAGCAATAGGTGGAGTGAGAAGAAGTGGGGTTACTCGATGTGCCTCGAGTCTATCCTAAGACATTCCTCTACCCATACCTTGGAAATCTCACATATCAAAGTAGTTGACATGCTTACCTAGGACAAACTGAGCATATAGTTTTCACAGAAAATATTGTGGGACATCAAGATTGTTGTTGGGTGGTTTATTAAAAACCATCCACCAACGTTGCCAAAAATTATCTAAGATACCTCAATGTGTGCACCATTTAATCAAAAATTTAGGCTTGCACACATCTATAGTTGATTAGTTTTACGATTGGTAAATAGTTGTGCTAATTGGACTTTTGTAATGTCAAGTTCCCTCACTTCATCATGTGATAATCCATTGGCATAATGTTTCCTCATAGATTGTCACCACTCTACAAACCTAATATGCTAGTTTGTTAGAGTTTCAACATTGGAAATTATTGTTTCTAATGTAGTTTTCATATCAGAGAGGTGAGGGTGTGTCTCGTATATCCAACATATGTTTCTCAATTCTTTTAAATTGTCATGAATAGATTCATGGATAGTGGGTACATTTTGTAATGGAGAATTTGGTGGTGGAGGAGGATTTGATTGGGCAAGGTTTTTATCTAGACTAGGGTTGGGATTCTCAACCATTGTTAAACCCATTTGATGTTGAAATTTTAGAAATTAACATTTTTTTAATGCAAACTAATATTCATATTTAAAAACCTATTTTTGTACTAAAATTCTTCAAAAATAATGCAAAAATAAAAAAATGAAAAAAAACATTAAAAATCATACATACCTCTTATTAGTGGGTGATTCTGGCAATCAAATGCACTAGAAAAAAAATATTTGAGTTGTTTTGTTACTCCTCAACATGCAATAGAGAATAGGGTAGGTGGAAAATGATTCTCGACGTCTTTTTTTATTCACTGATACATTTTAAACCATTTTTCGACAACAACTTGTCGGAATTTCGACGGCTGTTTGTCACTGTTTTTGCGTCGAAATTTTGACTGCATTTGAAACTTCAAAATTTCAGGCCGGCATCCGTCGTCGAAATTCCGACGAGCTGTCATCGAAAAATGGTTCAAAATGTATCAGTGATTTAACACACAATAAACAAATATCTATTTTGAAAAAAATATCCTTTTAGTTTTAGTTTATTTTTTTAAATTGGTCGGGTTCACCTCATCCCTTAGTATAAGGGACAACATAGACCGACATATAATAAGAGGTAATTTATATATTTATAGTATATATTATATGATAATATATTAATCTATATACTATTATATATATTATTATTATTATTATATTATATTATAATATAATATAATAAATTTTATTATAATAATAATATATATAGTAGTCTATAGATTAATATATAATAATATAGTACATACCAATACTTTAAAAAAAAAATTATATGATTTGAAATAGATGGATATTCGTTCTTAAATGGATATCCATTTCACTTTGGTGCTTGCCATGGCAACATGTACTTTCTATCTGCTTTTAGTAAAAGTCAAAGCAAAATTTTGTAGTTTTGGGCAAGTAAAAAATGCCTTTTTTCATATCACCACTTTTTGGACCCACATGATCCTACACAGACCCAATGAGTGAGATATGAGGATTACTATCACTAGAAACTAGCCTAAAAATAAAAGGGGGTCCATACTTTTATAACAAGAAAAATGGAGAATGTTGTGAAAATGTACAAGTATAATTTAGTGACCTATATTACTTATACAACATTAACTATTATTTTATTTTTTATGTTTTAATTTATTTATCATATTCTAATAATATGATACTAGAATTTAATGAGATAATTTTTTGTGTATTCATTTATTTTGTATGGGATTCATGTATCTACTCCTAGGTAGTTGAAATATATTGACCTAGAAATCTTATGCACTTCAAATAAATTTCTTATTTTAAGGATGGATACACCAACACTAGAGATAATTAATATACTGGTTGTAAATTGTTCAACAACAAAAAATTATTATGAAATTTTTGATATCAATATTAAAAAAAATAGTAAACCATCAAAATTAACCACTTTTATGATGAATATTTTCACACATTCTTATTTCTTGACGACTAGGAACCACCCTTAGAAAGCTCTTTCATGAGCCCTTCTTGTGTTGATTATGAGGGTTAATATCTTTGATTAGGGAAATACATATTTCTTAAATCTAATATTAAGTATTGCTATAATTTAGAAATATAACTATTGCACTAAAAATGAAATGGAAATCAACAACAAGATAATATGAGCAAGAGATTTGACATAACATATACCTTTAAAACATATACCCTTATTTGCCGCTTTTAATTTCAAAAACATATACCTTTAAAACTATTATGAGAAAAAAACTCAACAATAAATGAGATCTTCCATTGTATTATTCCAAAAGCAATATGTCCAATAAAATAATCTCATAGATACTTATCCAATATATCACCATCTTAAAATTTATAGAAAAAATAGTTAATCCACACATCCAAATCCTATTATTCATCCATCATTCTAGAAAATATAAAATAAATATCCCACTAGTTTAAACATGACCACCTCTATTAAATTAAATAAACCATAATCAAATAGAAAACCCGCCTTATAAGAATATCATACTTTAAAATCAAACTTGACCTCCAAGTCAAAAAATTTCTAAAGCAAGCAAACTTGACTAGAAACACATGCATTGCGATTACGGTGTCCCTAACTCCCCTTAATAAGACACTGTTGATGCTATGAAAGCTAGATCTTTTGGCATACTAGGCATCAAAATCAAATGAATAAGATTCTCTACCCTATTACATGAGGTGAACCTCCTCTTGAGGGATTGGAGATCAATGTTCTCTTTTCCTAAACCATTAATTTCTTAGATTGGGCCTTGCTATTGTACCAATACATATATTATAATAGAATGAGAAGGAAGATGTATAAGATCATCTATAAGAGTCAAAGAGAAACAATGCATAGATGGTGTAGGATCCCTTATCTATTGATTGAGTTTTCTTGTTGCTATGATTTATTGGCGTTGACCAAATTATCAACTTCTTCACCCTTCCCACTTTATTTTTTGATAATAAAAAAGATTAAAAAATGAACGTAAAGAAAAGACACACCTGAAACCATTTCCAAAATTACATATTGACCTGATAAGAAATCAAAATTTATTGAATATAAATTGTTACAAATTTAATTTCTATTTATTAATATTTATATAATAAATTGTAACTTTTTTTAATCAACTAGAAACTAAAAATCTAAATCAATATATAAATGTAAATATTTTATAAATATAATTTATCAAAAATAAAAGGAGATAACCATGATGGCAATTTTTTAAAATATTTTATTAGCTGACAGACTTTTTCTTATAGTTCCTCCACTGAATGAATTTGCACACTGAGAAATATACCCTTTGTCTTTTTTAGGGTGACATTTCATTCCTAAGCATCTCATGTTTGCTAATAGATGACCTTACATTGATGTTTAATCTATTTAAAGTTAAATGCGAAAGATAAAAGTAAAGTTGACATTCGATTATGTCTCTCATAGATTAGGGTTTTTCAATGTCAACCATTTATTACCAATAAATTCCACTTTATCACTATAATTATTTAGGCATATCCTTAAAGAAAGGATAAATTTCACATAAAGTTAGGGAAAGCATCTCAAACCGTTTCCCATATTAAATCCCCAAGTGTTTATTCGCATGCCACTAAAAAAGTTGGCTAAAAAAGTTGGCATAACATTCTTATGCCAACAAGTTTCCTTTCTTTCATTAGTTTGTGCTAGGCATGCCCAACAAAGACAATTAAGCCTTGAAAAGAAATGGTTTAATAATCCTAAAAGCAAAGGAAAGGAGAGAATTTGGAATTGGTTTAAGGGCACGTACATAGGTACTATACCTAGCTTGGAGATGCTGCCCATTTTTACAAGATTGTAGGGTGTAAGTGTAATTGACCCATACTTTAACCTTTTTCCCTAAGGAGATATAGATAGGCATAGCATAGGATAGCCCCCACGAGATAACTTTATGGCCCATCCCTTCTCATATTATTAGGTATTCCTAGTCACATCATGTCTCCATGGATCCCATGCCCCTCCCTTTTTTGGCTACTTATTTTTCTAGATTCTTGTACAGAGTATTATTATTTTTGTTTTTATTTTCTTTTCAACAATCTTTTTTTCTATGAGAGTTTGGTTGTATATTTGGAATCTTCAAAATTGTATATCCATGTTTGCTTTTCTTTAATGAGAGTTATTTTTATGTTATAGTAAGTTATAAATGGTATGTTTTTAATTGTGAGTGGACAGACAACTCAAATTGTATTTGTTTTCAGAAGAAGGTCTTCACTTTTTATTTATTCTTTTTTTTTTTTATCTTAGATCAAATGTTCAATTATGTATTTGTAAAAGTAACTTCTTAATTTTTAAAATTCGATTTCTTATATGAAGTTGACTTTACCTCTTTTTGTGGCAATTGTGTGTTGGTCACTTAAGTTATAAAAGTATTTCATTTTGCGCTTACTCTTATTTTTAGAGTAGCGCCAATTCATTTTATATCATTAAGACATCTATATTGTTTGTAGCTTAGAGCTATCATTTACTAGCATGCATTATTAAGGAGTTCCATTTCAAAAGCATCTATGATATCTTACATCTTTAAGATTTTAGTCCTCATTCATTTATCTAATTATTAAATCAATATATTTGCAACATTTGACAAAAGGGAAATAATTATTCCTACCATCAAACAATAGAACCAATTTTTATGTAGGAAAAAATCAAGAACATCAAGGAAAGCTAAAAGCAACATTCTAAAAGAAATTGGTGATTAAATCTAGAGGCCTAAATCAAATCCACATTTGCAATATCAAATCTGCGATCGTGAGAATGACTTAGAGTGACATACAACATTCACTAAATCCAAAGCATTCATCTATTTTTTAATGGCATGTCTACACTATAGGTAAATCATATTTGTTGTGTCACAATTTTCCAACTAAGTGCATTTATTTTTTTATTCAAATTCTGTAGCATTTCATATTTACTCTAGATTTATTTAAAATGGGTTTTATTCATCCTCTCATTCAAAAAGGAATCTTTTAATTCACTTCTCATTTTGGTAAATGTATTTGCTCTTACACCATGAGTTTTATCTCCATTTCTTTTTTAATTATTCAAGTCTAAGATTGATTTATATAGCTATACCTTTGAATCTATATTTTCACTTTACCATCCATTAATGCCATGAGTTACTCAAAATATTAATCTTCCTCTATGAAGGATTGTTTGTCTTAACCTTCATACATGACTAGACACAAATAAAAATGAACCTGTTTCTAACATGAATGCTAATAATTCTAATGCTAAGAATGCAAACTAAAACAAGAATATTATCATGCTACATATGTTGCTAAGCAAGATCTTTCCCTTTCAGGACAATTTCTTGTTGGTGCTCTTGTAAATACTATGTCTCTTCAATATTTAGTTGCTACTTTTAA
>VDFB02036788.1:0-41147 GCA_007258455.2 Sequoia sempervirens
ATATTTTGACAAGTTTCTTGTCTTAGATCTAGCATAATTGAATTATTAAGGACTTTATTGACTTAAACATTCACACATCATGCAAAAAAACATTATACCTATGCTTTTACGACATTGCCAAGAGTCAAAAAATGCCTAAACAAGTTGTCAATACCAAGAATGATCTCCTCATCCTAGTACTATAAAGGGATTTCTAGAAGGTAGATCTAGGTTGGGACCAAGTTATAAAGGTTAGCATCCAATTCAAAGCCAAAGTTCCATTTGCAAAGTGAGAGGTTGGATTTCTCAAAGAACCAAGGGCCACTAAAAAGAACCTAGGTGTAGTCTTCCTTCAAAGAGAACAAAAATAGGAAAATATCTTTGAGAAGAGAACTTACCTCAACATTTCCTTTGACCCACCATTTTGAGCAAGTCCATTTATAAACTAACTCAATATTAGGGTGGCTCCCAAATAATTTCCCAGGCCACACATTTTCAATTATAGAGACAAGCTTGTCAATGGTTGTATCCTCAATCTTCAAGGTGAAACCTTCCTCAAATGCACAAAAGGAATACCCCTCCCCTTTTTCTAAAAAATAGGATTTAATAATGTATGGATGGGGATCTACACCTATTTTCGACAAGTCTTATCTTTTTCTCGATGAAGCCTGTAAATAAGGTAGGGGAGGACCCACATGGAGGCATCCCACCTCTATGGGCACCATTATCCATAGTGATAGGTAATTGTCAATGGATTAGATTAATTAAATAATATTTAATTAATTAATGTTGACAAGAACATTAATATGGAATGGGTTTAAGTAATGTGTTATTGATATGATGTTAGGATGATTTTAGTTATCTACACTAAGTAATAACCTACATGGTCAGCATGCCATATTAGTCTCCAACACTCCTTGGTTTATATCTAATAACATATTCCTATTAATTTATTAGATTTAATATCTAATGTGTGTTGATAATCCTTATATATTCATTGATGGTGTTGTAGAACCCTCATGTATATAGGTTTGATTAGCATTCTTGGTATTTACTTGATTAGTACATGTGTGTTTTCATATATTCTTGTTGTACTTGTTGCGCGTCTTCTACCAAGTTAATTGTATCCTAGTACCTTACACAGGGTTGGTCCTAAGGGTACCACATGATTAAGTGGTTTTTAACCACCATTGAGTATATATAGATCCATAAGATACTTATTAAAGGATGTATTAGGTTCTTCTGGAATCGTGTTAGTAGTAGCTCTTCATTGTTGTGCCTTGGAAAAGCATTGTAAATTTAGTTATATGACCATTGTAATAAGTAATTATTTATTCTTCGCTATTATATATTTTTATTATGGTCCATTAATGTTTGGGATAGACCCTTTAATTTAAATAACTATATGGTTTCATTTAAGTTTATTTTACACCTCATCTTCAAAGGGTATTAACAAGTTTTGATAAGTCTTGAAATTACAATGCTTAGCTTATTTTATTTCATGATTGAAAATAATTTTATGGTTACTATTTTATTTTATTTTTTATTTTAAATTATGTAATGTATCATTTTCTCAAATCTTGTAATATGCCAAACATTCACTAAAGTAAATTTCCTAAGTTTTCACTGTGCGAGTAAAATAAACTATATAATAAGCCAATTGCAATAAAAAAAATTCCTTTCTTTATTGAGAATATATGAACAAAGATGGGTAAACCCACAAAACTGGTTTACAATTCCAGTGAGGAAGGAAATTTGCAAAAACACTCCTATGAAAAAGAGAAATGCTTTTTAGGGGTTCGCACAAACAGGGGTGTTCGAATGGACCTAAAATGGGTCCGAATGGACCCTAGTTCGAGTGAACCATATTAAATGATGGCACTCACTTTTTTTGCATTTTTTTATGACGAAGATAATGGAAAATTGAATACAAGAGGGGGTTTTCGAACCTAGGTTCCATTAGAACCTACTACTTGAACCTCTCGAACACAGGTTCATTTTGAACCTTTTTTCCCCTAACTTCTCCCCTGCAGCTTAAAAATTTCTCCAGAACACTTTGAAACTTCAGTTGAGGATAGAAAATGGAGGAACCGGTTGGATGATGGGTCCCTGAAGAATGAGCTATCCATGAGAATATAATTTTAATATGTTTTTGGTTTTATTATTGTTTCCGTTTGATTAAACACGGGTTTTCACCAAAATCAAGCTCTTTGTTACTACACATGTGGAAACATAGCAAATTATCAAAATAAAATTTTGAAAAATATGTTTAGGCTAGGTATTGATGTCCTTGATCAAGTAAAAAAAGAAAAGAATTTTGATACATACAAAAAAAGTTATGTTGTATACAATCCGCCTATGTCTGAATTGTAATTATTTTGACTTCGAAACTTGATTAAGGAAAAAATATTCAATAAAACACTATGAAACCAAATGAACTGGTTAGATATCATAGTTACAAATCTAAATTCAAAAAAATTAAAATTTTATTCTTCATAGAAAAAAGTTATGTTGTATACAGTGAGCATCACTCCTTAAAAATGGTGTTTACTGATAAAAACTAGGTTTTGAAGGAGATGGAAAAAGAAATGCAATTTGATTCCAAAAATTTTGAAAAAATTATTTAGAATCTACAGACAAAATGTCACAAATCACGAGTTTGCATCATCTTCAAATTCCTCACAATTTAGTCGCTATAGGTGCTCGAAAGTGAAGATTTAGTTAGAAAAGATCAGTCCAGTGTCCAGTTTGGCCAAAATTTGTAAACCAGTATTGTGGGATCACCTAGATGCTATACAATATACAATAAGGATTTCCATTTCATTACAATATTTCACAAAGTACCATATTCCGAAAAAAGTACAAAACTACATACAAAGCTCCTTCGAGCTTCATAGCATAAGATATAGATGGTCCAAGAATCCACTTTTCAAAACCATGTTCTTCTGTCGCTTGCTGAGGAGAAGCATCACTCAAGCGCTTTTCTGCCAACCACAAACTCATATGGGGTCCCCCACACATCTATCAATGATAGATGGCCCCATTTTTCAATGAAGGTATTCGTTGGGTAACCCCATACAACATACCACTATGAGCTTAGTGTTGTGCCCTACATGACTAGGATTTATAACCTACGCTAGGTAGCCCTCATGCATTTAAATGGACATGGTGAATTGAGAGTGGAGCCCCAGGAAATCACACTACTTTGGCCAAAGTGTTTTCAGTCAGTATAATTGAGCGATGGTCTACCAGTCACTTACACTATAACAAGCTTGTTTTGACTTAAGGCCATTATATCTATGCTTAGGCAGTCCCTCTCCATGAGAAAGCTACTCCCTAGGATAACCTATCTCTTTAACAACCTAAGGAAACACAACTCATAAAGCAAAGTACTAGTTCCTTCCCTTCACTAGACAACATTCCTAGGAGTAACCTACTAGTTCCCTCCCTTCACTAGATAACAATCCCAAGAGTAACCTACTAGCCATTAAATATCTAGCTATGAGTGTTCCTTAAGCTTGTCTATGTTTGATCATATCTAGTATAATAACAATACTTATGACAAACAATCTCTCTTGCCCATGTTTAATCATATCGAGTATAATAACAATAACTATTCAACAAACAGTCTCTCCTATCCATGTTTAATCATATCAAGTATAATAACAATACCTATGACAAACAGTCTCTCCTATCATGGAGTAATTACAAACATTACACAAATAGAGTAAATAGTATCCACTTTTCTTTCAAAGCAAACATTACTTTTCCCTATATGCAAGTAACTATAAAAGATTGGTTTAAACATTCAAGAAGCAAATCATTCAACACTAATACAAACAAGGGAAGAATATCCTCATGCCTGTGATAAGCATTCCAATTAACTAGTTGCAGTCACAACACTTCCAAATCAACAACTAGCCTGGTATCAATCCTTCAACAAAGACTCAAGAACCACTATCTCTCAAGTTGGAAAATACTCATCTCAAAATAATAATAAACTCTCTCTAAAACTCATGGCTCTCACTCATTGTTCTTGACAAAATATTGTAGATAGAAATGTAGATAAAATGCTAAGACTTGCTCAAGGAATAATGCATAGAAGAATGCGTCCAAACAAATGAACTTACCCTTCTATTTATATAGCAATCTGGTACCTACTCTTCCTACAATTTAGACATGGTTTTGATAGCAACAAGCATGCACAACAACGCATCTATCTCATCTCAAAAGGTGGAAAACATATAAGCACATACTTAGCTTAAATATCTATAGGTCGACTTAGTTAAATGACAACAATTAGAGACCAATTCAAATCCCACATGATAGCATTTGATTTTCATCTCAAAATGGATATCTACAGGAATAAGGATTCAAAGGTGGCGCCAAAGCTTCATAATCACATATAGAGTTGGCGCGATTTCATTTCCATCTGAAGCAGTCAACATCAAATTTGCAACACCAAGCCTCTATCAACTAAGTCATAGTATGAGACAATCCATATATTAAATTGATTGATAAAGTCATTGACAGATTTACACGTTTAACAAATGTTGGTCGATACATAAAAATAGAGTATAAAGAGTTTACAAAGTCTACAATTTCCACAAAAGAGGCTTCGACTTATTATATTATCACCTCATCGACTTAATGACCACTCAATGTTTGTAGGTTATAAACTCTCCTTTTGCAGACAACAAGAGTATAATGTGGCTAAAGAATATAGTCATTACTATCTCTTAGTTCGGCCTTTGATTTAATTACAAATCAGTTGATGATCATTGCTTAAGATAGTCAATCTCAAAGCAAAAGAAAATATATTTAAATATATATATAACATATACGTATGTATATACTTACATATATATATATATATATATATATATATTAGCTCACACACACACACACATATATATACATGTATACATATATGTATATGGTAGTATATATCCATATTTACCATATGTCAATAAATCATGTATATATAATCGATATACAAATGAAGACATCAAGATAGCAATCACATTGTTATATTAATACATCGGTTGTGTATACATACATACATACATACATACATACATACATACATACACACACACACATATATATATGCCTCTATGTACATGTATACATATGTATACATGTATCAATACATTCGTATAGGCAAGTCCATTTTCCACCATACGCATATATGGATACATATATACATACGCATATATGGATACATATATACATATGGATATATGTATATGCATTATATATATACACATTTGATTCCTACACCAAAATCACATACAATTAGTATGGTATTTATTAGAGCCTACGAGTGATATATCTATACGTATACATATACATGTCATGAGATCCATCAGATAGTTCCATGCACATAAGCAACTCATGCATGAGTGTGCATAGATACGTCTACCTATGTACCTTTATGTACGCGTTCCTTCATGTGTATGGTCTATCATCGACATGCATGTGTGTGTGTATACATATTCCTCATATGTTACACATATCAATACAAGCATAGTAACAAGGAAAGAACTCTCAAGTTCAAACAAATAAACATCACCCAATAATGCACTCAAAAGTAAACAAGACTCTTACTAATGCAGACATATTGACTAGAGATGACTTACCAACTTACCACTTGATAACCCAACTCAATTATTCTATTGTTGTGTGTGTAAGCTCAAATAGGTTACGTTACTGGTTACCCAACCAAGACCTTCTCTTGAGTGATACTTCCCCTCTGTCTGGAGGAATTGAACACATACCTGCAATCATTAACACTTGCACATTGTTGTCAGCTATTCACAAAATATGTAATATACATAATACATCTCCAAAGTTAGAATATCAACACAATATTCATCCAATCACATAAATGCATTCCTTCATATAATATTAAATGAGATGAAATTCATTCATAACGTAGTGGTAACAAAGTACAAGTACAATTTATTCATCCACTGAATTCAAGTTACATTCACATTATTACCCTACATAGTAAATAGTAATTACATAATTGGGGTGTAACAAATCTAAGATTGTGTATTGGTTGTTTATTTGTGCTCTCTTAGTATGCGGTAAGGAATTGAGTAATTATTTATAAATTAGTGCATTATGCATTAAGAAATTAATTTATGGTGTTTATGGTTTATAATATTTCTAATATAAATATTAAATTTACTTTAATTTATTGGAGAAATCCATTTATGGGTAACACATTATTTGAGGTAGACGTGCCTTATTTGAGCTCTAGGTTGTTTAAGGCTTGTTTGGGCCTAGTTCTTTCTTTTCTTGAGTTTTAATTCTCATTTTTCATTCTCAGTAAGGGTGAGACTTAGTTATTAGAGTTATTCAATGTTAGGGTTATGGTTATAATTTTATAATAAACTCAAAGAGTCATTTTAGAGCTTTTGGAACTCGTAGGACCACATTCTAGTTGGGTCTCTATTCTAGGTCACTTGTTTTACTTGTTTAGGATCTCTCAAGAACCTCTAACATCTCCTAAGAGATCCTGAATAGTAAATGGGAACTAGAAAAATGGTTGAAATTGACCCTAAGATCTCTTTGGTGACCTAATTGACAATGTGTGATCTTTCCTTTTCCCAAGTGATCCTAACTGGCAAAGGGTGACCTTGACTAGAAAAAAGGAGTGACCATTGGACAATGAATAATTTACCATTCATTTTTAGGAAGAATTATTGATGAAGTTTAATCCCATGGGTTTGTCTTGCTCGCCTAGAACTTTATTTTTCATGGTACTTTAGGTACTTTGTGAGGTATCAACCTTATTTGCATCCTAGCTTTGGTGTGAGTGAACGAGGGTCTTGGTTTTCATTCCTACATCCTTATAGGTGTTTAGTTGTATTATTTGAGGGTTTTGGGATGTTTCTATGTGTTTTTACCTTTTGTTAGTGGTCAAAGCTATGGTTTTCAATCTTACTTTAAAATTGAGAAGAACTTTAACTCCTCTTAATATTATCATGCTAATTTTATCCTTTGATGGTAGTGTAAGTCTTGCACCAATGTTGATATATTATTTTTTATTATATCTAGTTGAGTCATGTAGTAGGTTGTGTCACCTAGTTTATTGGTTGTAATGTTTCCCTTGTGACACATTTTAGCTAGTAAGTGTGTATTGTAACATACATTTGTTATTTTGTGATATTGTTATTTTTTATAACAAAATATTTGCTTATCTATTTGTTCTCCATTAATGTATTCAATGGGATTTTAGAGAATTACATTTGGTATCCTTTCCAGAAGGGAATTTAAATGTTTTATATTTTGGGTGGCATACTGATCATACTGGGTTTGAGATAGGTTTCTTGAATCATATTGATCATACTAGGTTTGACATAGGTTATAAAGAAACTTATTAACCAAAATTTTGCACCCGAATTCCAAAATCTTCTTGTGCCTTCCAGAGGTTTGTTTTCTAAAAAACCTAAAACATAGTCTAGAAGAGTGTCGAGTATTAAACTTAGACCTTTTCCTGAAGAGATGCTTCTCGAATAGTCTATTGCATCAACTAGTGGTAGACCAAGCTTGTCATCCAGGTCTTATTCTTTATCAAGATTTTTTTTGAATTCTGACCACAAACCATATGTTGATTACAACCCTGAAGAAGCCATAGGGTTTTCTATTTCATTCAGATGCCAACCATCCATAAATTTGTATCCGTCTAGATCTTCTTTAGCCACACTATCTGACCTCGACAACAATCCTGATTTAATGGACATATTAGCAAGACATGTCAATATAAATTAGCAGTAACACCTAAGGAATATGAGCAACAAGATAATAAGGGAAAAGGAATAAAGATTACCAAAATGGGAGAAAAGAGTTGTATGTTAAAGGAACATCTCCCAAGAGCAGGCACTAAAAAAATAAATAAGTATAAAATAGAAGCTAAAAGGGTTGAAAAGGAAGTTGTTGGCTATGAACTATTCAAATGGCCAACCCCAAAAATTTTTACTGTAATCAATTCTGACAAAATTTTATGGGGAAGATATGAAGCCAAACTTCATGTGGAAATTAGAGAAAAATTATGAGGCCTAGAGAAATTGGTTGGCCCAATGGATGATCTCTGCACAAGACAACTTAGATGATATGGCTGTAGATATTAGAAGTTCTATAAGTACTGCTATTACTAATCAAGAGAAATTAGCATTTCTTACTCAACTACAAAATAGGATTGATTCTTCAATTTCTAAAATAGAAAAGCAATCTTCTTCTTTGTTGAACGAAACTTCTAGTTTAAGCTATCAATTAAGAAATGTACAACAATCTACACAGCCAATGGCATCAACTCAAACCAAACAAGAAAGTTATCTTACACAAATTTATGATAGTCAGCATAATCATGAAAATAATAGGAAAAAGATGATGATGATACTAAAGCATTGATAGACTTTGTGTGTAAGAAGCTAGAGAAAATTAGGCAAGTAACAAAAAAGATTAGGAAAACTCAAATTGGCCGAGCTAGCTCTTCAAAAGAGGATAGTCAGAGAAAGCAAAAAGGAAAAGTAACAACTCCATCAATTAAGCCAAAAAAGATTATAGTTTAGAGAAGGAAGAGTTTATTCTTTGATAAAAAAGAAGAAATCATTACTTCTTCTCTAACATCTACTAAGGCTTCTTCTTCTACATCTACAAAAGCTCCTATTACAATGTCAAAAGTAAAAGAACATAGTTTGATCATATGGGAGCATGAAAGGGATTGGCTTCAAGAACTAAATGTAGTTACTGAGAATGAAAAATTGATTTTTGTGGATGAACCAATGCATACAGAAAAAGAATCAAAAGAAGAATCATCCCAAAATATGTTTGTTGAATCAAAGGAAGACCCCATGAATGAATGAAAAGTATATCAGTCAGTATGGGAGATTCTTGAACCAAAGACAAAGCTAGAGTTGGAGCTAGAGTCAGAGCCAAAGCTATAGCTAGAACCAAGGTATGATACATATCTTGAAGAAGAAGAAGAAGAAGAAGGTTTGATTGTAGAAGAATATTCATTTCAAAAGCATAGTGAAGTCTTCAATCTTAGGATTAGAGATGGCAGATCTAACAATTAAATGCAGATTTTATATAATAAATAGAAACTAAAACATACACGGAATAAATCATAACACAGAATTTAACGTGGTTCACCCAATCTGGGCTACATCCACCAAACCGGCCATCCAATACTTTTATTATCCAAGAAAAACCCTATTACAATCTTGCGAATAATCGCTTTTTCATCATAATTGAAAATACCCATCCTAACCCCCTTTACCAAGCTTAGAAGCTTCCAGATTTTAGGGTTCTACAAAAGTGGTTTTCCTTTTTCATTGATACCATGGGCTATACAAGATAGCATGATCGATCCACATACCAACACAATCCTCAAATAGCCTAATTCCTAACTAGCCTCCAGAAGGTTTTTATAAGCCAATAATTAGTGTCAAATTAGAAGGATTTAGTCAGAGTCTTTCTACACTTCTAGATACAATATCTACAATTAGTATTGCCAAAAGTCATATTTTTCCTTTTGTATATTGGTCTTCAACAGATCACAGTAAGGGTTTTTGGCACCATAAAAATTGTGCAAAAAAAAGCCACTAACATTATAGTAAATATAGAAGATTTTAGTTCCCTCTACAATTTCTGGCAGGATGATAACATAGAAAATGATATCCTTCTAGGTTAGGATTTTTTGAGTCAGTTAGAGTCTTTTTCATTTCTTCATTCTAGGTTAATATCAGGAAATCACAAAAGGATCAAATTTCTCAATCCTCCTCAAAAGATAAAGTATGTCCATGTTATTGGAAGGTTTGATATGAATTGGAATATTCTTCCAGAAGATCCCCAGACTTCTGCTATATGAAGAATTAAAGATCTTTCTAAAGCATGCCAGAGAAAAATTCTAAAAGATTATTTCTTTAATCTAGCACCTATATTCTTGAACAATGGATGGGGAGATATTCAGATAGTTCTAGGTACTAAGCAAATTCACATTTTGTCTCTGATAATTATGAAAGGACAATTAATTGTTTTCAAGCATTTGGTCAGACAGTATAAGGAGGCCCATATTATTTTTAGTTGTAGAGATATCACAAGTCATTTCCCATATGGATCCCACTAGTTATAGGATATTACCACCATATTTAGTCCATCATGTAAAATCCTGCTATGTCAGTTAACTCCTTTCAAGGCCAGTATTGAAGAAAATACTCTTCTATTCATACTAAACCTTGTAGTCCATTTCCCTCATAGCCAACTTGAATGGATCATAAAGCATAATGATAAAAGAATTCTTGGGGAATGGTATATTCTAGAAACATGTTAGTTAGTAGCTAAGAAGATAAAGCATTTTTACTTGTACCACTACTTGTTCAATTTCAAAAATACATACTGTATACCTGGCATCCAACTCCTTCTAGACCTTGGAAGATGGTGTATTCTCTATGGATGAAATAATGGTTAATAATTTAGCATGAAGAGTATAATCTTGTATATAATAAATAAAAGCAATAAAATATTGGGTGTAACTTAACCCTCTGCTTTGCATGGCATTCTAGCTAGCACATGGGTTTGTTAGTGTCGTGATTCCACCCATGTTAAGGTGTGACAATAGGATGCAACCCTATTAAAAAGAAATATTCCTATAGCCACTTACAGGTGTTAAGTGGACTATTCTCACTCTACAATTTTCATAAAAGTGATAATAAGTGGTAGAATATTGTAAATAAATAATAGTCTAGGAAAAAGTAGTAGTCTCATAAAATAAAAATCTAGAAAGAAATATTATGGTATGTGCAAATAAATACTATGGAGAAAGTGGAAAGAAAATTAAAGTATGGTAGTTGGACAAAGACTTTAAGTGGTGGGGATATTCTAAAAAAAATTGTACAATATTTCCATATGAAAACATGGTGGACCCTTTTACAAAAAGATATATCTTGTACAATCTTTCTAATGTCCATGAGGAATCTGCTCCCTCTTTTAAGGATGTCGTCATGTCAGACAGTTGGACATTAGTAAGGAAAAGGAAAGAGCCACCCGTCTCTCCTCGTGCTTCTCCTTGTACTCACATTGATTCTTCCCCTCCTCACGTTTCCTCTCCTCCTTGCCATCCTTCTCCTCAACCACGTTCCCGTGACTCTTCCCCTTCACCTTCTTTTCCTCGTCACCGATCTAGATCTCCTTCTTCCAACACTAAAGAGCGTGAGGCTACAGACTCAACTTTGATCCTTGATAATAGCTTCAGTGTGCTGCCTCAAGTTGATGATTCTTCTCTTTCTCGTCATGAACTATAGAATTCTCTCTTGGAATGTTCGAGGGATCTCTCTCCCTCCTCGCAAGTTTCAAGTGAAGGACATTGTCATGAAATGGAAGCCTGATGTACTTTTCCTCCAAGAAGTTAAAGTCAGCAATATTAAGCTTGAGGCCTCATTATATTCTATTTGGAAAGATGCTAGCTTTTTGCATACATCTCATTATGATGGCAAAGGTGGGGCTGTTATTGGTTTTGCTCCATGGTTGGCTAAACACATCATTAGTAAAGGTGAAGACCCTTCTCACAGCTGTGTTTGGGCCCTCACCTTTTTTAATGATCAACTCATTGGTTTTTGCTCAATTTATGCCCCCAATTTTGCTAAAGCTCGAATTGATCTTTGGAATTGGATGACTAATAACCTCCCTACTGCTGATTGGATTTTAGGGGGTGACTTCAATATGGTTGAATACTCCCATGATCGTAGCTGGTTTAGGCAGTTTAATCTCAACTCTGATGAATTTAACAGCTGGTTATTTTGTCGGAACTCGTTAGGAGTGACAGACCCTATCCATGACAAGCTTTCCAGCCATTCTAAAAACTGGTTTACTTGGTCTAACTGCAGAATGGGAGAGGATAGGAAGATGAGCAGGTTGGACAGATTTTACATTTCCCCTGTCTTACCTTTGGCTCAAGATGCAGAAGGGTTGTATGTTCAAGTGGATTTTTCTGCTGTACTTTCTGATCACTACCCCATTATTTGTAACATTTTCCCATCTCAAACTTCCAATATTCACAACTCTCTTCCTTTCAAACTAAATGTATCACATCTTAAGAACCTAGTTTGTTTGGCTGCTCTTGAGGGGATTTGGACCTCCTTTCCTAAACCTGATGAAGGGGAGTCTTGGATTGCTTGGTGGTGCAAGGCCATTGAACAATGTACTAACTTTTTACGTTCATTTGGAAAAAAAATGGCATGGCAGCGTAAACGGAAGGAAAAATCTCTTCAAGGAAAACTTGCTCAGGCAAGGAAGCTCCTTAATGATGATCCTAGCAATAGAAGAATTCAAACTTCAATTGCTGCTACAGAAGCTCAATTGCGTAAACTTGATAATTATAAAGGACAGGGGGCCAAAATTAGATCTAGACTCCATTGGATAAAAGAAGGGAATAAAGGCACCAAATACTTCTTCAATTATCTCAATTACAAGCATAAAAAAGAAAGAATCAGCACGATAAGAGATGAAGCTAATGTTCTTCAATCCAATCCTTCTGATATATGCAACATTTTTAAACACTTTTATGAAAATCTTTTCAAAGACGATCAATGGTAGGATATTCAACAAACTTTAGAGGATATGGTTAAGCCTTATATCCCTCTCAGAATAGACTCGGACTATAGTCAATACTTGGATAGAACTTTATCATTGGAGGAGTTGGAAAAGGATCTCTTTTCTATGGCCTCTTACAAAAGTCCTGGCAGCGATGGTCTTCCTATGGAATTTTATCAAGCAATGTGGCAACACATTAAGGACGATTTTTATTGTTTATACTTGGAAGCTTTTCACAATGGATCATTGGGCCCTTTAATTAATGGTGGCATAATCAAACTGCTCCCTAAAGGGAAAAATGAAGACTCCATTTCTAGTTGGCGTCCCATTACCCTTCTCAATACCTTGTACAAAATTATTGCAAAAGCTTTGGCCATTAGGATCAAACTTGTGGTGCAAAGAATTGTTCAAGCTGAACAAACAGGTTTTATTGCCGAGAGGTTCATTCTTGATAATCTTATGCTAGCTTGGGAGACGTGTGAATGGGCTCAACAGTCAAGTCAAAATGCTATTATGCTCAAACTTGATTTTGATAAAACTTATGACAGAATCCGCTGGAGTTTCATTCTAAAAATGCTTGAATGGCTGGGTTTTGGCCCCAAATTTCGAACTCATGTTCAAATGTTGTTTCGGGATGCTAATGCAAGGATTATTATGAATAACTTGATGACAGATCCATTTCATTTGCATAGATCTATTCGGCAATGTTGTCCCCTAGCTCCTTATCTCTATGCCCTTACAGCTGATGCTTTGGGTTATTTAATGCATAATGCTCATGATATGAAGCTAGTTACAGGAATCTATATTTCTGATAATGATGTTGTTATTAACTCTCACTATGCTGATGATAGCCTGTTATTCCTACAAAATTTTGAAAATAATATCTCCAACACAATGGAAATATTGAATCTATATTGCGTGGTTTCAGGTTCTAAACTTGCACATGATAAAACAGAATTTTTTGATGCTTCAAACTAGCCCTATTCCCCACTGGATTCCTCGTGATTGGAAGCAAATTAAGCATGGGGAAATTATGAGGTATCTTGGCATACCATTTGGCATCAGGGTCTCTCTTTCAGACATGTGGAATTGGTACCTTAATAAAGTAAAAAAGAAACTATTTAGTTGGGGAAATAAATTTCTCTCTTTGGCTGGAAAAATACAAGTTGTCAATAAAATATTTCTTGCCACACATGTTTATTACTCTTCTTGCTGGATGCCTTCAAAAAAGGGGTATGATGATTTAGTCAAAATTATCCATCAATTTCTATGGGCTAGATGGGACGGTAGTAGAGGGTTTATTTCCACTTCATGGGCCCATTGTATTCAGCCTAAATGCAAAGGTGGTTTGGGACTTTTAGACCCAAGAACGCAAGGATTTTGCTTGGCTACCAAATGGATTATCCAGGCTGTTAAAGAAGATGAGTTATGGAAGAATCTTATACGGAATCGTATTAAATTTGCCTCTGTTAAGGGCAAATGGCAACAGGTGGGTTGGCTTGACAAAATTCTTCATGCTCCTTTCTTTTCTATAAGATCTTCCCCTCCTCTCCAGTCTATTTGGAAAGCTTGGCAAAACACTTGACATCTCTTAAAATGGAGGGATAAATCTTTACAGCATGGTTTCAGTTTCTCCACTTCTTCTATTTGGTGGAATAAGCATATTCTCTATCAGGATCAGCCTCTTGCTTTGTGTTTTCCGAAACAATCCTACTCTTTGTTCAGAAAAGGAGTTCATAATGTTGGTGACCTTTGGGATTTTCATACTATGAGTTGGTTGTCATGGCAATATCTCAAAGTTCAATTTAATCTTAGTAATCAATACAAGGTTTTTCTAATTTTTGTTCAATCTCTGGTTCTAATTGATTTAACTATGAAGCTATGCACTCCTATCCATTGTAACTTTTATAAAGATTGGCTATGCATGTCCTCTTATCCTTTTCTTTTCTTTCCTTTGAAGAAGGTCTACCTTCAGCTTCTTCCAAATTTGCTCTTAAGAACTCGTTTGAACTCCAAGTGGAATTGTAGGTTCACTGAGAAATTCTGAGCTAAACTTTCTGCTCAGATTTGGAGGTCAAAGGTTAATACAAATGCCCAATTAGTTGCTTGGAAGGTTTTACATTGCAAATTGCCTATTGAAGACAGGTTGAAATGTATGACGTTCCAACCAGCTAATTGCCCATTCTGTCATAGGAAAGAAAACATAAAACATACTTTTTGGGGATGCCAATCTACTAAGAAACAATGGAATATTGTTTTCCATGATCTACCAGCTATCTTTGGGCATAATTTAAACTGGAAAGAAGCCCTTCTTGGGGTTGGGTTACATCATAATATCATTGTTGATGGTGTCCATCATGCCATTTTATCTAATATTTGGAAGAACAGGTGTAGAGCTGTTTTTAATAACTTCAGTGATCACCAGGGAGCTGCATTTCCAGGGCTTTACTCAGACATTTTTTATTATCTGATTTCTCTTTTTTCTCATCTACAGGCCGAGGCTGCGAAGAATTTATAGGTTGATCTTCAGATTCAGCAAATCAAATCCCAAGTGAACCATTTACTCAGCCAAAGAAAGGTCATTGTTACACAAGGGCTAAAGTTTTACTTTCAAGATTGACTGGGGTTGCTGGATTCTGGTCTTTTTGATCTTCGTGTTGTATTTCAGCAGTGGTTTTAGCTGCTGGCCTAGTAATTGTTATGCTGTTGCTATCTTTGTAATTTCCAGACATTATCTTTTTGCTGTTACAGTTCTTTTTCGTTGCTGATTCAGGCAGCACTGTTATGTCTCTCCTATTTATTTTCTGCAATTTAATACTACATTCTATTTGTAATACTTGCATTTTCAATACAAATATATATATATATATATATATATATATATATATATATATTTTGTCTACTATCATAAAAGTAAGGATAGAGAATGTTTACAATTTTTTTTAGTAATTCCTCCTCCACTTTCACAATATAAAAAATAAAAATAAAGTTGATGTAATAAAATAAGGATTGATAATCCCTGTCACTTGGCATGATAATCCTCCTTTGCTTTCTCTAGAAGCTTAACTGTTAGAATAGGTAAAAAGGGAGTGTGATCATATCTTCAAGTTATTTTAAGGTTATAAATACATATTAGTGTAGGAAGTTGTTCGACTACCTTAGCTTCCTTACATTTTCAACATTTTTCCATTGAGGCATTAAGCAAAAAAATTTAGGTCATACAGTTGTACAGATCCATACTTGGCCATACTAGTACTATTGAGTTCCAAGTTTGCGTAGTCAGTTGGTTGTATCAGGTGGCATATTCTATTTTCGTAAATAATATTATCTTCTTGTGGTACTTGCTAGTGTCATTAGTTGTTTTGCGTACTTGGTCATTGGTCATTCACCGTCTGTCACATCATTGGTCCCATAAGTACAAAATTGGCAAGTACTTTAATATATCGTAGGGTTTTTATAATATCCAAACCTTGTTTTAAATTTCTACCGACCATATTATTTATTGCCCTGTGGAGTGCATGGTCATAGGGGACCTTAAGCCCACAGGCCCGCCTTAGCGGGGGGCTATGCCCCAGGCGACACGACTTATAGCCCACCGCCCCCTAAACACCCTACCCCAACGACACCAATTTTTTTTAACCAACCTTATATGTGGTGGTCATATGGCAGGACCGTGGGTTGGCGATTTTTAGCCCCCAAGGGCTTAATTTTGTTCCCCTGAGGCCTAAATAGGTCATTTTTTTCAAACTTTCATAACTTGCAATCTAGGAGCTATGAAAATTTTCAAACAAGATATCGTCAAAAAGCTGGCTTCACCAATTTTATAGTGATGCAAGTTATTTTTTAGAATTTTGTTGTTTTACGACATTTATTACTGTTTGAAGTCAGATCTTCATTTTTTGCTTCTAAGCTCATAACTTTTTGCCACAATCTCTTATTTTCACAATTTTTACAACATTAGAAAGGTATTGAGGAGCTTTATCATGCCATCCATGCATTTCTTCTTGTTTTTGTCCCGGGTATATTGATATTTTAGTTTTGCCCCAATGGGTGTCTTGGAGATTATTTGGATATTTTGATAGTTAGGAGGGTGCAATTTTGATCTTTTCACTTCATTTTAGTATTAGAACGGTGTTTTATCTCATGTTGCTTCATTCAGATTCGAGGGTTGCACCATATCAAGAGTTTTCTAGTATCCTTTGGCATTGGGTCTATTGTTGCTTTATCATGATTCTGACTTGAGTCCTTGAGTGACTCTAATATGGTTTCTAGCATCAAAATTATCTTTCCTTTGCTTGCCTTGATTAAGGATTCCATTGTTACTCCACCAGTGCGTTTTCAATATTTGTTTGCAGTAGGTTATTTCATTAAGGGGGGATGAATGGTCTCTTTTTCGTCTCTCTTATGGGGGGTTTTTTTCCTCAAATGGGGTTTTGTCCTCTTATTTATCATGGAAAGCATTACTGTATTTCATCTCTATTTTGGGGAGGAGTTTTGTCCCACTACGTTTTCTCTTTTTCTTCATTTATGAGATATTGTATTTTCATATGTACATGGGTACCTAACATGGCCTCGTAGTCGGGACCTATCTTTGTGTCATTTGCATAAGTACTCCCTATGTCGTACTTGAGGGGGGTGTTGGTGTAAATAAGTGTTTTACCTATCTAAGTCTTATTTACATATTAAGTCCACTTAGGTCCTAGGAAGGGATCTTTCTACTTAAGCATTAGTTGCCACTTATCTTTTGATATTTAATGCTTGTGTTCTAGGTCATTTAATGTTGGTTCATGTCATTTAATTATGAGACAACCATTTAATGTTGGTACATCATCACATATTGCCTATCTAAGCAAGGCATCATATGTACATTGTAACAATCCAACAACAATCTAACAACTATTCAATATGGTTGTCAATATTCAATCTGACAATCTTGCATCCATAATCATAACATGATATTTTTGCTATTTCTCTCTTGTGGAAATTATTATTGTCTTGCAAGTGATCCCAGAGTGTTGAAGAGCTCACCATCAACTCCTACAATAAATAAACAATGAGATTCTTGAACTTTTTTTACAACAATTAAGTTTTTTTAACAATGTTGTACTTATAGTCTACATATTCAACAACATTGTTTGAGGCCTACCAAGATTGATGTTAAAATCCAAAAGCTTAAGTTAAGGTCTAGACCAAAACACACCACTAGCAACAACACTACCAAAATTAAAATTTGAGATATCATTAAATATAAAGAACAATTGATTAAAAAGTTACAAGGAAAATCAAATTCATTTTTAAAAGATAAATTTATACCCTAAATAATATACCTAATTAAAAAAATTCTCAAAAATCATGCTTTAACATTTTCCACCATGACATATTGAAACTTGCAAATCTAGAAGGGGTCTTTAAAGATTTTTTTATTCTTTAGTCATTCCAAATGAACCGGATTTTTTTTTTAAATACCTTAAAAACCTAATCATAAGCTTGCCTTTGATGGAGGTGTTGTAGCATGAATTCCAATGTTATGTAACTCCATTATTTAAATTATTCACCACATTGAATTAGTTAAATAATTTTTTATCCTAGATAATTTAAAAACTAATCTTTCATTTTATTTTCAAAACTTAAAAATATTCTACAACGTTATTTTAAATAATATAAAATCACTATATTGTACGGACTAATAATTAGAGTAGCATCTTATGATGGCATCAGCCCACAAGCTCCAAAGTTCGAAACACTCTTTTTAGTATTTAAAATATTTATTTGGCTCAAAATTCTCGAGTATTTTCCATGCACCTTTAACGAAAATAATTATTAATAAAAAATTAGTATATCCAGTAAGGATTTTACAATAAATAATTATTTTCGTCAAATTAATTAATTAGAAAACAGAAAAATATCTACAGGAAAATCAATGTCAATTCAACACTATTGACTAAAAGATTAAAATTAAACGAAATTAATTAATTGACTCTGCCGACACCGCCGAGTATCCAGGGTTCCAACTACAGTTACGTTATACCCTTGTCGGTAACTGCGGTTACTTTTCGCAAAACACGACAAGCGCAATCATGAAATGCCAATTTGTATCCTGAAAGCAGCCCAAACTATCCAGGTCACAACGTCTAGTCTGACGTAGACTTCTCTCCAGTCAGTGACCGCCACGTGACAAGCGAAGTTCCGACATGACAGCCCGGAAACACGAGCAGTCGAACTCAACATGGCCGCCGCTACGTAGCAGGTTCGAGTCCCGCCCCCAAAACCTGAACAAAAGAGCCCGACCAGCGAGCGATTCCAACGCGGCCGCAGGTTCGAATCTCGTCCGGGAAAACCTTAATGTAGGTGGCTAGACAGATTCTGAAAATGCATACGAAATCAGATTCAGACGTGACGAGCATACCGCCGCTCTACTTCGTGCAGAGCCCGTCGAGGGAATCCTCACACGATGGCGAAAAAATGTCGTTCCAGTCGACGCCCGTGCTGAGCCCCGCCGCTTCTCCCTCGCATCACTCCTTCGGTCGCCATTCGCGCACCTCCTCCGCCAGCAGATTTTCTGGGAATCTGAAAACCCCGGGAGGTCGTAAGGTCAATCCCCAGGGGAAGACCAACGCTAAAGGGTGGCCTGAGTGCAATGTCATTGAAGAGGAAGGCACCTATGATGACGATGGGTATGGCTCGAAGAAAGGCATTTCACGCCGATGTTATGTCATTTTGTTCCTTCTCTGCTTTGCCGTGCTCTTTGCTGTGTTTGCTCTTGCTTTGTGGGGCGCCAGCCGCCCTTTCAAGCCACAGGTCTCAATTAAGGTTTGTGTTTTCATTCAAACCCTGTATATTTGCACTCAGTTTTGTTTATTTATGACCAGACACTTACAATTTAAATAAGTAGGTACACTTCTTTACACTATTGTTTAGATTTTAACAGTGGACCACTTTGATTTCTTCTTTGTAGAGTATAGTTTTCAGTAACTTTTATATGGGAGCGGGAGCCGATGAAACAGGTGTACCCACAAAGATGGTGTCGCTCAATTGCAGTGTGAAAGTGAGTGTGTACAATCCGGCGACATTTTTCGGAATTCATGTAGATTCTACCCCCGTGGATCTGATCTATAACCAATTGCCTATTGCCACGGGCCAGGTGAGTACAAAATTGCTGCATTTATTCTTCTTCTCTTCAATTTATTCTTTCCATGCTATTTTAGAACCCCGCGCCTCAATTCTGCAAAGAGAACCTTTAAAGTTCCAGCCTAGCTAGCACGCTTCGTGGAGATCCATTTTAGCTTGGGTTTGCCTTGCATTGGGAGGAATACAATTGAGTTAGGGTAAAACCCCGTGTTTTTGTACCCACAAATAAATTCCACACCAGGTGATTGCAATGCAAAGAAATTGACACCTCTTGTCTCTTGGGTACATCTTAAAGCATGTCAGATCTGGATTAAGTTGTAAATGTGCTAGCAGTAGTCGACAGAGTTTAATTGCGACACATTGAAAGGGTAGACTGCAAACTGGTGGAAATGAGTTGGTATCACTTATCTACAGCACATTTTGTTGCAACCATTTTTGCCCGTACTTTGGAGAGAGTATAATTTTTCTTAAACATGTAGCTAGTTTATTTAAGATTTTTTTGTTCTCCGCATTGGCCAAATCAATGTTTCTAGTTCATGCTTATACAATGTCATTAGTCTTATTTTCATGGAGTGTTATCTGCATCCAAATCCAATGGGTGATTGTATGTTTAGAAGCTGTAGCCTTATCTGGCAACTTTACGTTCAGAAGATTGACAATTTAATTTTTTAATGTGGATGCAGTTGCAAGAATACTACCAGTCAAGAAAGAGCCACCACACTGTGTCCATAGTGGTGGAAGGGAAGAAGGTTCCTCTGTATGGGGCAAGTGGGGGCTTGAGCAGTTCTGATGCAGATGGTGGCATTCCTTTGCAGCTTGTATTTGGCATAAGATCAAAGGCTTATGTACTGGGTAAGCTGGTTAAGCCCAAGTTCCAAAAAGACATCCACTGTAATTTTGTATTGGATTCAAACACATTGAAGCCCATAAGGTCACTGCAAAAGGCTTGCCGGTATGATTGACATGATCACTGGTCATGACCATTGGATCATTTGATTTGGGTCTGCAAGTTTTGAGAATCGTTGGCATGAATGGACTTTTTAAGCAGTTCAAGGCAGGGTAATTGTATATGATAACTCACAAACAGGGCTCTTGCTGCAATGGTGTATATTGCTCTTAGGAGCAACTAGGGCTCAGCCATTTCTCTTATTCATTTGTTCTATTTGATAAAGCTATATATAATGGCAGTTCATGAATGCCGTGTAATTGCTCTTATCACTTATTCAAGAACATGGTACAGTTGTTTAGCTCATTTGTACTTCCTACTAGTTGGGTTTGATTGTGTATTGATTAGAAAACGGGAGCTGCATCTGGCCATTGGATTGGCAAGTATGCATTGCTCCATTCCTATGTAATTGTTATTGCAGTCAGCTAAAGAGGGAAGATAGCCTTGCTGGATGAACTAAATCCTCTCCTCTTATCACTCCCTGCTTTCGGCAGAAGACATTATTTTTCAATGCTTTCAGTTTCTTTTCATCGGAGATTCAGCAAATCAAAAATTAAACTTGGAGTCTAATATTTGTTGAATTTTAATATTATATATGGAGACAATTCGGAGTATGAGATTTTATCATTGGTGAAATTTTATTTTCTTGGTTTCATGCATATTTTTGTTTTAAAGCAGGAATTAAAACATATAATGTGCCCTGGCCTTAAGAGAAAATAAAATAAAAATTTAGACAGGTGTGTGCTGCATAAAAAAACTGAGGTTTATAGATTTTTTCTATGTCCCTGCAATTCACAACTGTGAGCACATCCACTTTCCTGCACTTACAAACATAGAATTTTATCAGATGAGGTAGTTGGGGGTTGTAATAAATGGCTTCCATGGAATGCCTTGCACGGGTTTATCCACCCATCTTGGTCAATGCTGCACTTCCTCTTCTACCGCCAAATCCTATTACAAAATTTAACAAAGAATTACAATTTAAAATCATTCTCAGTTGCCAGTTGCCAGTGAGGTATGCAGGAATGAAATGGTTAGAGGCTATCACCAGTATTTTGACAAAATATGATTTTTTATGGAATGTTCATGCTATAGACTTTTTCCAGGTAAGGTTTTCTTATTTCTTTCTTGATTTATATATATGCAATGGCACAGTATTTATTGGTGGTAGGGATCCAAGAGCAGGGGAGTCTTCAGGAAGCTGTTGATAGGGAGTGGGTGGGCTGTGTGACACACAAGAGTGTACACAATTACCGCACCTGCCTTCCGGGATTAATACAGGTAACATATACTTGTTCCTTATGGATAAAACAATATATCTTCATTGCCAAATCCTAATTTTGGGTTCTAAGATTGTTGACATTTGATATTAGGAATAGGAATCATTTTGAAAAAATATATCATGTACACTTTTTCAGTCCATTTCTGCAATGATTTTGAGTTTGAATGATAGCTATGCACATTAATGGTTTGAAGAAATACCTGTTATGGTTTTTGCTAGGATGAATATCTGAAAATTTGCTTTGGCCAGAGGTAACACAGTCCATTGCTTGCTGCAGGCATTTACTCCAATTGTTTGGTAGATTCTCTTGTGAGGGCTAAGTTTAAAATTTTTGTGAGGATTGGGAGACGGGTGCACATAGATAGCTCCTCCACTAGGGATAGGGAGACAAGCATCTGGATAGCCCCGTCACTTTTGTTGTATCAAATTTTTTTTCAGAATGATGACTAAATGTTCTATCCCTTTTTCTTTTCCATAGATACCTTATAATATGCTATTTTTAATCTATATATGATAGATAATCTATTGTTCTGTAGATATGTGGTTTGGGGCCTCTTGGGAGTGCTATTTTATCTGGAGGCAATCTTGGTAAGAAATGACTTAACTTTTTTCTAAGTAGTAGGTTTCTGCAGTTTGTTGATGCTATTGGCTAAATGAATGATTAATATTGACGTGTAATGCAAAACCCAGCTAAAATTATGACAGAAATAGCAGCCAACACCCTTAGGCAACGTGATAATAATCACTTTTGGTAACGTATTGGGTTTTCCCTATTTGCATGTGAAAGCTTTTTAAATTTTCCTTGTTGACTCAGTGTCTTAAGAGAAAATGCTATATTGACTTAGGCTCCCAATGCGTCATTTGGTTAGAAGGATTTATGGTTCTGTATTTTTTCCCGACTGTTCTGTATCACTCCAATCTTGAGAGAGATGAAAAATTGTGAGAGAACAGATTTACATCGGACATGGTCCATGCCAGGATCCTAATTGTCCTTATGAAGCTGCTTCCCCAAGGATTTGGTTAGTATGCTGCACAACTCAACCACAAAATCATTGTAAATAATCATTAGTGTAGAATTTAAAACGTGGCTTTAGAAAACAGTGATCGTTAGTACTAGATGGTAATTGCTTTGTATTTTACTGATTCCCAATTGAATATTTTTTCAGTGAGTGGTGAAGGAATATCAGACACTATGAGATACATGAATTAGAAAAAAATTCACAGGTTATAATCCGAGAAGGATTAATTGACAAAGCTAAAGATAGAGATGGTTGTCAAGGACACAGTTTCTAAGAATGGTCAAAATGCCACAAGGATAGAGATGATTGTCAAAAATAGAGTTCTTAGTTTGATTCTATATTCATATGATCCGATAGATATAAGATGAAGAAATATGTTTTGAAGTTCTATCAAGTGATTAGTTTCCACTTTCCAGCCGGATAATAGAACAAAGAGCTCATAGGTTACAAATTTCAAGCAGTGACCATAAGGTCTAAATGGATTAAGACAAAAATTGAAGAGATTTATAGGCACCATTCTTACATTAGAGTCTGTAGAAATGATCAAAAGCACCGTATGACTGGATTGAGATAATGATCGTTAGGCTACTCGGAGAAAGAATCCTCGTCATATACTTTGCACTGACATTTTTGGGGAAAAAAAAACCTGAGAAACATGTTGGATATAACAACGAAAGAAACATGTCTCTTGACCCTGAAAAGATGGATGGTTTGATCAAATAATTTGTCTTTGAACAAATTAGTTTAATAGAAAGAAGTTCCCTATTTGGCACTAATTATATTAATAATTGAATTAATATAGATTATTGTTAATTCTGTATAAGCAATAATTTAATAAACTGTGATATAATATATTAGACTAATTAAAAATTAGTTAAATAATCATATTAAACTAGTACACTGGGTAGTGCAGTCCACGGTAGTCCTACCATATTAAAAGGTCGATCTTAACAAAATTCACACAAAAAACATATACAAAGCTACAAGCACGTTTATTGATATGATCTGAAAAAATGAGAAGACAATATTTGATAAGCATACTTCGATCTATGGTGGTAAGAGCAAAATCACAATTCCAACTATTCCATCCTACAATTTGGCATAATGCGTTCATGGCATAAGCAGCATGTGATGATATTGTATTAGGTGTATAGAAAGGTCCCCCTCGTTGGATGGGTCTGCAGTCAACACCTTGCCCACATGCATAGGCCAAGTTAGCCCACAGTGTTTTGGATTCCACACTCTCCATGTCCTATTTCTAGTTAGTCTAGGTCTGTACATATTAGATCTGTTCTTGTGTGTCTCCCCTAGTCTCGTTTATAGTGTGTTTTCCCTTTTTGACTATGTCATTCCTTCCAATTCTGCTTTTCCCTACTTTCTAGCAGAGTTTTGGGCTTCTCCATCTTGTCATGCCTTCTATCCTTCCCCTGCGCTGTTGTTGTATTTGTTGGACTTTCAAACTTATTTTTACCTTCATGTCTATTGTTCAATCCCCAACGCCTTCACTTGTAATGAGTCTTGTGGTATCTTCGACTCTAGATCCCTGATACTCTCGCCTTTGTTTATGTTCTCTTCCCAACTTCTCAACACGTCATAATATCATCTGTGGTATGTTTTTGGCACCATAAATTTCAAAAAGTGAATCTTTCCTGCTCATAATCTTTTGTTCAAAATTCAAATTACAGGTTTACTTGGTCGACCTGTTATTGTTTTGATGGATATAAAAGAGCCCTTTCTAGTATCATAATCTACACTATACATAAATCTTTTTTCAGAAATCGTTTTGAGCACTTGTGTTAGAGTGAGAAGATCATAGGATGAAAACTTTATTGATTTTGAAGGGCTGTCAAAGTTGGCATTGGATTCTAGTCGCATTGTATTAGTCGATTTGTTGTTGTTGTTGGTATGAATATGAGAGTTTATTTTGGTTGTAATTGTTGATATTGCTTAATCATTTGAATGTAATACAATCATTGTTGTAATAAGAAAGAGATCAAGAAATTACATCTATTATTTGTTCATAATAAGAAGATTGGGAGTTATCTATGTCATTTGTTGTTTGGAAATGTGATGATATTGTTGATGTGTAAACAGTGAATAAATCTGAGTTGTCTAAGATCTGATTTAAGACTAGGATCTGACAGTGTTGGTACCCAAATAATAAGTGTTAGTAGGGGTTTAAGGATCAGATTTGCTAAGCATTTCAGCTTGGGACATTACAACACCACATTTGGGAACACCCCTGACTTTCCTAGTAGGAGCTACAACATGCCTATGAGTGGAAGGGGTCATAGTTTTGCTTACTCCCCCACTGATTGGGATGTAGGACTGGCACTTGAGCCAGCACTGGGGATAGTAGGAGTTGGACTTATAGGGTGCGTCAAGTAAGATTCAACTAGAAATTGAATAGTATAACAATTGAATCTCAAACTAACTATTAATTACCTAGATTTTAACTCTACTTGGCCTTTCAAAAAAGAACCATAACCTTACTACTTATTTCTTGAAGTTTGTTAATGGACCAACAACTATTGGGGATACATATACATTCAATTGAACTAAAACTAGCAATTCAACCCAAAGATTCAATAGGACGTGACTTGGAATCGAGGGATGGGAATTGCTGAAAGTTTGACTTCAATAAGTAATATAGAGGAGATTAGTAGAGTTTGGGGCTTTCAGGGGGTGGAAAGTACACCTATAAATTTTAGCTTGCCAAAAAATCTTTGACAAGAATCACATCTTTTTACAAATTTGGCCACATCTTTAAATAATGTTGGTCACATATTTAAATAATGTTGGCCACTAATAACCTACCCTCATGATCTTATGAGTGGTAGTTATAGTCACTTGGAATTGTACCCTTGCTAAACCTGTTGTCCAACATTCCAATGAAATGTGTGATTGATCTTCAAGTGTGGGACCCTTGCAATGAAGATCAAACCTCTGGGGAAGGTTGAATTCCTCTCTAATATATATGCAAGATTGTTGGACCAACCCAACATTGCATAAATCTACAAATAGTCATATTCTCCCTATTCTTTAGGGAAAAGGGAAATAAGGAATTCATGAAAAGGAAAGGGTGGTGATGCACTTAGATTAAAATTTGTTTCTTCTTGCTTACTATTGCACATACAAGCAACAAAAATGCCAAAATAATTACACAAACTTTTGTTCAACTAGCTCTTGGAAGTTTGCATGAAGGTTAGGGATTGAAAAACACTAAGAGGGAGAAAATTAATCCACGGTTTACCTTGAGGTTAGAGATGTTGATCCTTGGTTTAGAGTGTTTTGGTATTATGTCATGGTATACTCTTGTTTGTGCACATTAGAGTTTGGCATGATACATGTTCTCTTGAGATCAGGATGTATGCATTGTTGTATGCGATCTTCTAGGAGGAGATGGTTAGATCATGTTGTCATGTTTATGTTCCTGATTCATGATTGGAGCTTTGACATTGATCTTGTGAGATTTTCTTTGTATTGAGTACATGATCATTTGCTTGATTACTTCATGATGGTGCTATGTTGCATTTGGAGTTTGGCATGTATTGATTGGTTACAGGTGCTCATGAATACTTGGAGACTTAGGTGAGGCTAGAGTTCTCTTGTGGTTAGAGACATGTTGAGATGGTTACTCTTAATGAGATTTCAACAGGAAGTCTGAGGAGCCTACACCTCGATTGGATGTGAGTTCAACATGGACCTATGATGAGAGTGCTCTTGGATGAGCCATGATGACTTGGATACCTTGGAGGAGCATTCTCATTCCCCACTCATGGTCTACTCAATGGTTTACTTGAGAGGTATTGCCCATTATTTCTTTCAGGTGCATTATGTTTATGCTTTGTCTTCTCATGCATATGGATCTTGAGCTATGGATATTTGGTTCTGGAGGGTTCATTTGAGGAGTTTTGGCATGTTTATCTCCTTAAGCATTGTGAGTACATTCATTGATGTTGAGTTGAGGAGATGTATTAGGCTGATTTCCTGATATGGGAATGGATATTTAGTTTGATCTTCTTTAGTTTGAGAGGCTTATGTCCATGTTGGTTACATGATACATATGTTATGTTTGATCTTGGTGATTGAATGGTTGGGTGTTATGGATTTTCTTTTGGGGTGTTATGGAGGAGATTATACTTGACACTGTTGGTGTTTAAAGGTGTATGTAGGAGGACTTTCTATAGGTATATGATGTGTAGTATTTCTCTCTTTGGTATTGTATATCTTCTTGGATGTTTGGTTTCACATTACATTGGTTTTGAAGTTTGGTTGGAGCTATTGTGATCACTAGCTTGTGGTCATGTGCTTTCACTTATGTTCTTGGGTGATGGCATGAAGGTTCCTTTATCTATTTCTTTTGTTGGGTGTGGAGAACATGGGAGAGCTATGGAGACTTATGGTGAGAGTTGTTTTTATAGGATATTCATTTATAGGTTTTGCATATCATTGTAGATGTTTCTTGGTACTACATGATGTTTACACTTTTTATGTGATGCTATTGGTAGACTTGGTATGCCTTGATCATTTTCAAATTTGTATTACCCATACCCTGGGAGCTCTTGGATGTGTATGTTATTCTATGACAGGTTTGCACATGGAGTTTGTGATTGTGGTTTATGGGTGTATATGTTGATGGCATGAGTTTACTGTGTTTTGTATACCTTAGAGGTATGGATAGTTGGATGTGTTGGCACTTGTTGTGGGTGATATTTCAGCTATGGGTTGGTGTATCTTGAAAACTACTGGTGCATATTGATGCCTTTGGATTGAGTGTTTGTGTTTGGGATATCAATTGAGGCAGGACTGATGCTTCATTGTGACAGATTGTGTGGCTTCTCTTTGGATGGATTTTTATCTTTATGCATAGGCATGATGGAGGATGAGAGCATTCATGTTATGGTTGATGGTCACCTTGATTCTTGTTGCAAATATCTCGATGGATCACATGGATCACTTTGATTCCTTGATGGTATATGTGGCTATATGGATTGTTCACTTGATTCATGTTTTGAGGTTACTTGTTCCCTTTATGCAATGTATACAGCAAGTGGGAGAATGTTAGGAATTAGGTGTTGTACACCTTGCATAATGTTTATAATGTAATATTTATTTATTGTGTGTGGTGCACCTAGGGACCTAGAAGACGTGCATCACTAGAAGTTAATATTCTTGGGGCCACTTTATGTTGTATGTAACATTGGAACATAAGTTATGAGTTGTACAATATATTTATTTAATACTAAGGAAAGTAATTTAAATAAAGTACCCAATATTAAATGTGGGGATATGGTTTTGTAATCTCATGGTTTTAGTCACATAGTTTTATATAATACCACTTGGTGGTTTTGTGAGAGCTTTCTTTTGTAAAAGCAACCACAAGGGTAGTTGTTTAAGGTTAATCAATTGGCAGGTTAGCTCTTGTTAGCATTTGTGAGGGTTGAAGAATGGCATGGGATGTGCGGTTACATGCTTGTTCACATGGAGTGCTAGTTGGGGCTTGATGCTTCAATGGTGTTCATGAAAGATGTATTGTAATATTTATTGTTGAATAATACATGAGTGATGGATGCTTTTGGAGGTTGGTTTTTTCCCTCTTGAGGTTTTTCCTAAGGTATATCTTGTGTCATCCTTGATGGGTATGTTGTTTGTACTCTTGCATATGGATTCTAAGTACTTATTTGCATATATTTCTATTTTGGGTTATGTGGAAATTGTCATTAGATGGTTGCAAGTTTCCTTTCAGTAACTAGCACTAAAAAATGCATGTATGTTGTGGCACTATAGATTGGGTCACATTGGTGAAAAAGGTCTTAAGACCATTTTTAATAAAAATTTGGTTGATAGTATTTCAGATTATTCGGTTGGAAAAAATGATTTATGTGAGCATTGTGTGTTTGGTAAAAATAATAGATCTTCATTTCCTAATGGAACTAATAAGGCAAAGAGATTATTATAGATTATTCATTCAAATATATGTGGACTAGTGGATGTTGACTCTTTGGGTGAATCTCGAAATTATGTCTCTTTCATTGATGATGTCTCAAGATACACATGGATTTATTCTATGTGTTCTAAATCTGAAGTTTTCACATTTAAGGATTTTAAGGCCTTAGTTAAGAATTCATCAAATTATAAGATAAAAGTGTTGAGATCTGACAATGGGGGTGAATATTGTTTCAGGGAATTTGATTAGTTCTATAAGCATGTAGATATTATTTAGCAAAAGACTAATCCTTGTACTACCCAACAAAATGGGGTAGAAAAAATAGTAAATTGAACCTTGATGGAAATAGCTATGAGCATGTTGAGTGGTGCTAATCTTGATAGATTTTTCTTGGTAGAAGTGGTTGGTACTTTTTGTTATTTGATTAATAGATCTCCTTGTTTAACTCTTGTTGATAAAACTCCTTATTAAGTGTGGATAGGTAGAAAGTCTTTTGTTTCACAGTTAAGGGTCTTTGGTTGTGAAACTTTTTCTCATGTGCTTCAAGAGAAGTGATCTAAACTAGATCTAAAATTTTAGAAATGCACCTTCATTGGTTACTGTGAGAATGTAAAAGGTTGTAAGCTCTGGAATCTTCTAACCCATAAAATAATATTTTCTAGAGATGTGAATTTCAGGGAGTTTAGAGCTTACTCGAGAGAAGAACAACCAAAGGAGAAAGATAAGACAAAGACAATGCATTTCAAGACAAAGATTGAGAAGAAGGAAGATACACATGTGGAAAAACAATCAAATAGATTTGAGAATGGAGAAGAAGAAGAGGGTTTAGATAGTTCAAAGGATGTGCAGGATGAGCACATAGAAGAAGAAGAACAGGTAGAGCCCATTACTCCTAACTTGAGGAGGTTCACATGACAATGGAATCCAGTTGGCAGGTTGTGTGAACCCCAACCTTGGTACTTGCAAAACAACAAGAATAAACAAGTTAGACAAGAGATTGCAAGCCAAAACAAGGATTCCCCATGAAATCCATTTACAACATTTCAAACTAGGAAGAAAATACTAAAGAACACAATGAAAATGTTAAAACAAAGATTGAATCTTAATTAAATGTGCAAACTCATGATCCCATGGGGGAATTGGTGCCAATTTGATGTGAAAATTGGCCCTTTCCCAATTCCTAAGATGCAAGCTTGATATGTTGATGAAGACTTGATCCACTTTGTTGATGTTGAAGAGTGCTCCAAGCTAAAATCTGCAAAACCTAACTATGATTCAAGAATGATTGATGAAATTTGATGGATATTTGAGCATGGTAACTTTGCATGGATTGTGGATCCTTAAATGAGGATATGAGCTCTTTATTTATAGAATGCCAAGATGGATGAATGTCCAAATTTGAGCAATGTGGGACTAACATTCATCCAATGGCATGATGCCACTTGTCAATCTATGAATGGATGGAATATGTGCAAGATTTGGGGATTGTGCCAATAAATGCATAATTTTGAATTTCAAATTGGTTGAAACGACTTGTAAGAGGGAAGGGAAAATGCAATAAATGCCACTTGGCTCAAGGCAAAGGACATGTAAGATAAAATTATTGCCTTGTTGGATGTACATGTTCGACTTGGAATTTTTTAATTCAAATTGAGAGAATATTCCAAAAGATGTCTTGTGAGGAAAATAAATGAATTAAATCTATTTTCATGTGCAACTTGCATTATCTATAGGATGGGACATGAGATGAGATTAAATTAATCAAGGGTTAATTAATTTAATGAGAGAGGTTAGATGATGTGACCTATTTGACTCAAATTTATGGATTTATCTAAATCAAATAAGAGAGCAATATGGGAAGAGATTAATTAAATAAGGATTTTGATTTATTTAATTAAAAGAGACGGTGTTAGACTAAATCAAATAAGGTTTTAATTTATTTAATTTAATGGATATACTTTTAGAGATTTAATTAAATAAATTGATTATTTAATTAAATAGGGATAATTAGATCAGATGGATTTATTTAATTAACAAGAGAGAGTGACTTAATTATACAAAATGATTTATTTAATTAAGGGATGAAAGTTGATGAATTTAATCAACTAAGGAGATTTGATTAAATGGTTAGGCCGAGGGATGATTCAGGAAGAAACGATGTTAGTAAGTCAGAATCATATGCACAATGTCAATCGGTATATTTTACGTGTCTACACATGTATAGCCCATTAGATTACCATTGTGTATTTGCTTTGTTGAGTATTGACAATGAACCTAGATCTTTCAAAGAGGCTCTCTCTTTGGAGGAAAGTGAGTCTTGGTTGCAAGCCATGCACAAGGATATGGTGGTTTTAGATAGTTGTGACACCTGGGATCTTAGTAATTTTCTCAAAGGAAGGAACCCCATTGGATGCAAGTGGGTATTTAAAAAGAAATTTTGATCAAATGGCCAGTTAGAGTGGAACAAGGCCATATTAGTGGCTAAGGGCTATTCCTAAATAGAGGGAATTGATTTTGGTGAAAATTTCTCTCTTGTTGCTAAATTGACTTCTATTAGATTTCTATTATCTATTGTTGTTGCTTGTAATTTTGAGATAGAGCAAATAGATGTTAAAACTATTCTTTTGCATGAGGATCTTGAGGATGAAATTTATATGTGATAGCCTGATGATTTTGTTGTGAAAGGAAAATAACAATTAGTCTACAAGTTGAAGAGATCTTTGTATGGTTTGAAATAGTCACTGTGAATGTGGTACCCAAAGTTTGATTCTTTTGCACTTAAATTGGGTTTTCTTAAGAGCGAGGAGGATCATTGTGTTTACATTAAGGTTATTGATGATCGGATTATAATTGTCTTATATGTTGATGATATGTTGTTTATTGATAATAACAAGGTGATGATTAGTGAGCTCAATACACAAATTTCTAAGACATTTGATATGAAGGAATTGGGGGTTACAAAATGTATTCTTGAGATGGAGATCAACAAAGATCGGGTTCACAGAAATCTTTGGTTAAGTCAGAGTAAGTATGTTGATACCATTTTGTAGAGGTTTAATACGCATGACTGTAAGCCATTTACTATTCCATTTCTGGTTGGTACTAAGTTGAGCTTAGATATTTTTCCTAATTCTGACGATGATTTTGAGGATATGTCTAAGGTTCCTTATGCTAGTGTCATTAGTAGTTTGATGTATGCAATGGTTTGCACTAGACCAGATATAATCCAAGCAATGGGAGTTCTGAGCAGGTTTATGTCTAATTCTAGTAGAGAGCATTGGAATCTTTTAAGAGGGTGTTTAGATATTTGTGAGGTACTTATGATTATTGTTTGGTTTATCATGGTACCCATGATGTGGTCAGGTCATTGGACATACAAGGATTTGTTGATGTAGATTGGGCAGGTGACTTGGATGGTTGAAGGTCCACTAGTGGCTATGCATTTACTTTGTTTGAATGTATAGTGAATTGGATGAGTAAGAGGCAGCCTATAGTTGTATTGTCCACCACCGAAGTAAGGTATATGACTACTAAACATGCCTCTAAGAAAGCAATATGGTTACAAAGGCTTGGTAATGGCATTGGTTTTTATTATAGAATAATAAAGATTGGATGTGATAGTCAGAGTGATTTGTTTGATTGAAAATCTTGTATCATGCTTGTACTAAGCATGTTGATGTTCAATATCACTTTGCGTGAGAAATGGTTGAGAATGGTAAGGTCTTGATTGAAAAGGTTGACACTTTCGATAATGTTGCAAATTCTCTTACAAAGTCAGTGACCACAAATAAGTTCTCTTGGTGCAGGAAGGCCATGGGCCTTGATCACTGTACTTGATTTTATTATTTGTATCTCTTGTATGTAATTATAATGTATAATTTCAAGTGGGAGAAAGTTAGGAAAAGGTGACATTAACCTTGTAATCCTATGTCATTTGTATGCCTCCACATTCCTTCGAATGTGTTCTAGGGGACATGTGAGAAAACAATTAAATTTTGGCATGTTATAATTATATTTTAAAGAGGATTTAATTTTGGTGGAGGTTACACATAAAAAAATGGATAAGTCATCTTTCTAAAGCATCCATAATGGAAATTGGAAGGTCTTGGATGGGGTGCCCAAGATTGGAGAAGAAAAGGTGTTTGTTGGTGTTCTATCGGGGAGCAAAAAGGTCATCAAAGCATCCATAAAGTCAAGAGTTGGATAGGATATGGGCTAGGTGCCTATGTGAGGGTCTTGTAATTCCATTTAATATTTTATTATGTCTTTTGGTTGTCCATGAAGAGAAGCATGAGTTTTTGCAAGTGTTTTTGTACCTCTTGTTTTGGTTTACCATTTGTAGTTTTACCTCCCACAATTTCTATAAATTGGAGCCATGAAATGGTAATTTCATGTTGATTTATTGCAGGTATCTGGGTGTTGTTGGGTTGATCAAAGATTAGTAGTGAAGTGTATTATTGTGTACTCCCATTCAAAGATTAATAATATACTTGCCTTATTTTCTCGTGTGGAGTTTTTTCTTGAAAGCATTTCTCCATGTAAATTTGGTGTCACATTTTATCTGCCAATTTTTATATTGTGATGTATGTTGCAATCATATGTTTAAATCTGATTTTTAGATCTAATTCACTTGCATAAGTTCATATTGTAGCTTTCCTTCGCCTTGTTTCTAATAGAGTTGACATAAATTGAGAGAGGTTAATGTGGATGGATGCCATATCGACTTGTAGGTGCATAAAAAACATTCTTAGGTATCACGAGCTTTGAGAACCACTTTGTCATAGTCCAAAAGTTTTTTGCTCTTACGACATTTAAGAGACTATGTTAGAATAGTGCACTTTGAAATGATTGGGTGATTTGGGAAACAAATAGAGCCCTTCCCTAGCATTTATGTACCCACTTGGATGTGTTGGCATAGTCGGTTTTGGTCCAGGATGCATGAAATGAAAAATATGCTTCTTGCCAAATTTGCACTGCTCTCCACTTATAGTTTTTGAAAGTATGCATTTTAAGTTGGCATGGTCAAACAGTGTTGAGTTGAACAAAATCAAGAGAAGTTAATGCAAAGAGATGTCATATCAACTTGTAGGTGTAGACAAAACATTATTAGGTTTCACGAGCTCCGAGAACCACTCTATCATAGTTCGACAATTTTTTACACTTACGACACTTAAGAGACTATGTCGGAATAGTGCACTCGAAAATGATCAGATGACTTGCACAAAGAATAGAGCCCTTCAATAGTGTTTACCTACCCACTTGGATGTGTTGGTGTAGTCAGATTTGGTCCAAGACACATGAAATAAAAAATATGCTTCTTGTCAAATTTGCATTGCTCTCCACTGACAGTTTTTGCAAGTATGCATTCTAAGTTGACATGGTCAAACGGTGTTGAGTTGACCAAAATAGAGAGAGGTTAATGAGGAGGGATGCCATATTGACTTGTAGGTATAGATGAAACATTTTTAGGTTCCATGATCTCTGAGAACCACTTTGTCATAGTTTTGCAGTCTTTTGCTTTTATGACACTTAAGAGACTGCGTCAAAATAGTGCACTCTAAAATGATTGGGTAACTTGGAGAACACACAAAGCCCTTTCCTAGCATTTAATTACCCACTTGGATTTTTTTGCTCAATTGATTTTGGTACAAGATGCATGAAATGAAAATATGTTTCTTTCCAAATTTGCATTACTCTCCATTGACTATTTTTACAAGTATGCATTCTAAGTTGGCATGGTCAAATGGTGTTGAGTTGACCAAAATCAAGAGAGGTTCATGTGGAGGGATACCATATAAACTTGTAGGTGTAGAAAAAAATATTCTTAGGTTCCATGAACTCCAAGGATCACTCCATCATAGTTCAATAGCTTTTTTCTCTTAGGGCTCTTAAGAGACTACATCACAACAGTACACTCTGAAATGATCGGGTGACTTGGAGAACAATCAGAGCCCTTCCCTAACATTTACCTACCCACCTAGATGTGTTGGAAAACTTAGTTTTGGTTCAGGATGCATGAAACAAAAAATATGCTTCTTTCCAAATTTGCACTACTCTCCACTAACAATTTTTGCAAGTGTGCATTCTAAGTTGGCATGGTCAAATGGTGTTGAGTTGACCAAAATCAAGAGAGCTTAATGTGGATGGATTCCATATTGACTTGTGGTTGTAGATAAAAAAAATTTAGGTGTCATGAGCTCCGAAAACCACTCTATCATAGTTCGACAATTTTATGCTCTTAGGGCTCTTAAGAGACTATGTAGGAATAATACACTCTAAAATGATCGGGTGACTTGGAGAATGAATAGAACCCTTCCCTAGTGTTTACCTACCCACTGGATGTGTTTGAACAACTCATTTTCCAAACCTAATGACAAATTTGTAATTTTATAATTTAGCAAATTTTGTTTAAACAATCATTTTCCCATGGGTAGTGCGAGGCTATCTTATTTTTCTCATTTTTGTGGACATAATGACACCCCATAGCTAGGTATTTGTGTGTACTACCCAGAGGCAACCAAAATATTTCATTTTTTAGCATGCATTCATGGGATTTGATGATATTGTGGGCTATTATGACTATCCCAACATGATAGTGGACTGTTATGTGGATTATGACAACCCTAAACTCATGAAATTAATAATGACAATCCTAATCAACATGCTATACTATTGATTTGAATATCATCCTTTGTTTTCAACAAGGATATGACCTCTCCAAGCTTAAAAGTTAGTATACCTTAACTCTTTAGACACCTGTCCTTCCTCACCCCAATTCTTTTGGTCACACATAAAAACCAATACACCCAACATCACTCTCATTATTACTTCCAAGCTCCTCCACTACTACTTATCTCATCTCTTAACCAATAGTGGAAATACATGAAAGATGTGGCGAATAGATTGAGTGATTATGTCGATATCACATATTTTGTTTGGTCCTTCCTTCTTGAAGATCTTGAAATAATTCAAATAGAAGAGCAAGCTAGGAGGCCCTAGGTAACATGCACAACTTATATATTGATAAAGAAACTTATATATAAATTTATCATTAATGTCAAACCTAATTGACATTCCATATCACTTGTTTTGATGCACTAATCAAAAGAAAAATTCAAATTGAAAAAGCCATCATTGCTAAATGAGAAATTAAACTTTATTCAAAGGATCAAAACCAAAATGAAACTATAGATACTAATGATCTAAACGAATCAAGGAATCAAAGGATAAAGGATGTTGCAACTATAGAGACTAAGGATAAAGGAATCAAATTTGGTGAAGTTTCCCAAGACAACCAAATTTAACAATATACTTATAGATGTTAATATAAATAGATGGGGACCTCTATGCACAAGCTATAGAGGAGGACAAGTAATGTTTACCTAAGTAAAATTTTAGCCAATAAATTATACCTTAATAAATGGTTATAATCTTTGTAAATGAAATATGGTAACTTAGAGCAAAACATTTGAATGCTTTTAATTTTATTTTGAGTCAACTTGTTTCTTTAGATGTTAACTTGAAAGAAGATGATAAATGTATCTTGTTGCTTTACTATTTACCTAAATGTTTAAACAAAATGATTATTTCTATTAGAGGCGGTGGTGCAAAGATCAAGATGGATTATCAATTGTAAATGACTGATGATAATTTATGAGTGAAAATGATATGTAATGCATAAACTATTAAAGTGCAAGATTGCTAGAAATCAATCTATAACATGTTATTGGTAATAGCTCAACCATTATAAAGTGATTATACATTCAAATTTTGAGTTTCAAAGTATGAAAACACGTACATAAGGAACAAATTATATTGACTATCAATTTTTATATATAAAAGTGTAGAGTAATTGTGTATACACATATATAAATTTGGCATATATGTCAACTCAAATATTTTTTTATAAAATGTGGCAGATAACATATCAAGGTCTATATACAATGTACATCCTAAATAAATCTACCATCTCAATAAAATCCTAAACTTGTGGCGAATCATCAAAATGTAGCCTTTTCACACCACCTGATAGATGTGAAGTTGATTGCATAGTAACAATTTGTACCATAAATTAGATTAATTAGCTCAATGGTAAATAACTTAGACTACTAAATAGAAACTTATCTAGTATTTTTCATAACTTTTAAAGTAACATCTAATCACTAATGTTACTTGATTTTGCTTCTAGCTCAATCAAGTAGAGCTAAGATTGTGTTTGTGATTAAAAGATAAAAAGTATACTTTCAAGTTTGCTATGTTACATTCATATGCACAAGGATTATCAAATAGATTGCATTACATACAACAGAGAAGCGAGCCACAATTGTTACAAAACTAGTATTTATTGATAATCATAAGTGTATAGTGTCCCACACAAGTCGTGGGACCGACTATTTCAATGCAAATAAGAAAATAGACTATACATTTATAGATACATGAAAGTAAAAATGCATATGGAAAGAAAGGGGATCCGTCATTGCCTAAATGATGAATCCTAGTTGAGTTGAACTGTTGCATCTGCTTCAGTCCCTCTTGCTTGTCCAACCTCTAGTTCTCCAAAGTTGCCTGCATGTGTGAGGAAAGGTTTGTTAGAGCTCAAGATCACCAATCATTACATATGAAAACATCTACAAACATATAGCCTGATCCTCATGAGCATTGAAATAGTTTGCATACCACAGATGTACAAGAAAGTGGAAAGTCTATCATAAACATCTATCATATACATTATTTTTATCTAACATGTTTGTTCACTAAGCAAGTACAAGTTGAATATCATTGCAAGATCTATTTGTTAAACATCACAACATGTGGAGTAAAATGGGCTCCCACAAGGGTTGAACCCAACATGCTACTCTCTTGTTTCACTTGAAAGGGATATTCACATATTGAATCATCTATGGAATCATTGAAGATAAGTTTTAATAACCATGATGATATTGATGATAGATAGAAACTTTATTAATAGGGATTCTCACCTATTAATAAGAGCCTTTTGTTACCAATATGAACACGATACAAAACTGGTCTACATGAGTTCCATGATGATTTTCATAAAATAGGAGCAATCATTAATTAGGAGGGACAACCATGGAGAAAAAGAGCATCCATAGTGCAATGCAGTGTTAAATTCCTTTAGGAATGAAAGAATGTTCCTTATACAATATGAATTCATCAATAAACAGTACCATTGCATTGAAAACAGATGGTCACTAAGCTATAAACACAAGGAGTCATTGAAATAGACAGAGAACTAGATAGCAAGGTATCTTAGATGGATGAAGGATATAAAGAGTATAACCCTGCATTACAGTCATGTTGATATCAAGATAAGTTGGAATCATAGAGGACATTGCACTTTGACCACAGAGTATTGTGATTGAGACTATCAAAGTCTGTACAAAAGTTCATGACTATGCAATTGAGGACATATCAGTTAGAGGGGACTGCCACAAGGCTGTGAACACTTTGTAGCAAAGCATGATAGAGGCGAAGGACATGAAACTGAAGGAAGGTGAATGTTGCCATTTCAACAAGATTGTTTAAAGGCAACAATAAACATATTACATTGTCAAAGGGCAAGAGTGAAATGAATTCCCAAAATTACACTGTGATTATTAGAGGGCAGCATCGAAGGACTGTCTTATAAGGAACAATTGTGGTGGGAAATGGTAGTGGTTTTTCATCACAGGGCAGTGGGTAGTGGAGAAAGATATCAAGGTTGTTACAAAATCAGTAACAACCCTTAAGATCTATGTATGTTTTCAAAGAGAACTCAAGCTTTATTCTAGATCTTGGGATATCTCAACCTTTGTGCATCTAAGATGGTAAGGAGTAATTAATAGTGACAATATATGAAGGGAATATTCAAGGGTAATGTCAAAAGATATCACTTGTGATAGTGAATATAAAGCCTGCCATAACAATGAATGGCCATGAAGAATGCATTCTATCAAGATGCACTCATAAGAAGACAACCATTGTGTTTGAGAATTCGAAAACCCTTCAATAAAGGTAAAATGACAACCCTTGCAAGAAGACAACAGAGGTTGAAAATCTAAAGAGTATAATGTAGACTTGTAGATGTTTTACCAAACATACATATGGACGGTATGTTACAAATATTATACCAATGAACTAAAACATTGAAGAGGCCATGCAAAAATAATTCCACATATATGGTTACAGACATAATGCTATAATGATTATGTGACTTATAAAGCCTCAAGGTAGTTTGAGAATGGAAACAAAGGTGTTAGTGCTGACAATGCAATAAATGTGGTCCAAATACAAGAACAAAGCATGAAAAATGAAACCCTCAACATCAGATAGTGCAGAACTAGGCTAGGTTTTGAAACCTAGAAACTTGCACTTTGAAATGAAACCCAAAATGCATATGTTGATGCCACGGCCTGTGGCTTCTAATCAAAATGTAAAAGAAGAAAATCCAGATCATTGAAGAGTAGAGAATAGATATTGAAACCCTCATTCATAAAAAAACCCTTAGTGCCCGCATGAAAGTGAACTGTCACCATGGAGTACAAAAAACTCTTTATGCAAAATGTCAAGTGAATAATGCATACAAAACATAGAAGATTCATCATTTATTTTGCATCTAAATAGGAAATGATTAGAAACCGAGTGAGAAATGTATGGAATGTGTAGAGAAACATAGGAGTAACAACTTATTTATCTTTTTGCATAATAACAAGCAAATTTTCTACAGAATAATGAAAGGGAATGTAGAAAATGTGCTCACAGTAAGCTCACCCGAGCTTGTCCCTTAGTTTTTGCACGAAATATGTTGATGAATGCCCAATGTGTGTCCAAAATCTGCCATGGAAGTCACCTAACAGAGCTCCATCGAAACCCTATGGCGGTGCCCAACAAAGTTCAAAGTGGAAAAATGAAATACATTGCAACATTTTTCCCTCGATTTTGTTTGTTAGGGTTTGCTGCCCTAAGCTTATGTTGATGAGTAAAAAGGTATTTTTACCTTTTATTTTAAAAATTTTGCAATGTAACTAATGCCCTTGAGCTTGTCCCTTTGTATGTGTTTGTGCATAAGGGTCTTTTAAGACACATCTTTTGTATTGATTTCCATATGGGTCGAATCTTGACCTTTTTATTTTGTATCAAATCATAATTCTAAAACATTAATCTAAGTGATGTGATTATAAATCACTTAGTTTAGTTATTATTTAAATGCAAGATAGAGGCATTAGTTTTCAAGAATAAGACAAAAGGGGGTGTAGTTGAATATTAATGAGCAAGGCCAAGCATATAGGGAGGTTGGAGAGGTTGGTCGACCTTTGGAGGGAATATAGGATTGTTTGACTCAGTTTGGAGCAGATTTAGGATCTTTTAAAGCATAGACAACTCGTGTTTTCTTTTCTTGCATCAATTTGTAAATGTAAAAAACATTATTTAAGTGATGTTATTATAAATCACTTTATTAGTGTTTTGTAAATGCAAGATAGAGGTGTGTTGAACACACCAAAAGTATGAGTTAAAGCAATATGGAAACATAGTTGAATAATGATGACTTGTGCCAAACATGTGGAAAGTATGTGGGTTGTTTTTGAATGAGTTTTTGGAGGGAATGAGAGCATCTAGGAGTAGTTTATCATGCTTTTATTGTGGATAAGGTCATGACTTGACTTTTTCTTCACTTTGGAGACTTTTTGGAGGGGTTTTGGGGGCTATTTTTAGGGTTTTTTGGTTATACACAACCAAGAAGCTTCTAGAAGGATGTGTGTGGGGCAAGCTTCAAAAAAGCATAAGTAACTTCAAACAAGAGTTTTGAAATTAGTTCTTTCTTCTTTCAGCATGTATTGTAGCTTATTTTGGATCTCTTTAAGGCAAAAGATAGCATTATAACTCAATATCAGACATGTATAACAATATGTAACACCTTTTTATCAATGAAATTCAAGGTTTTACCTTCTATGAAGCTATCTCATTGTGTGCAGTGTGATGATGAATGAATATTCTTGTGAGTTTTGATAATTCCTTTAATTTTTATCTCATTTTAGCACCTTTAGGTAGAAGAAACATATATTTTTGCAAGTTGTAGGTTGTGTAGTGGTTCAAATAGATACTTTAGTTGTGAAGGAACTATTTTCCTTCAAAAATGTTAAGAGAACCAAGCCTCCTTGCAAAATACTTATGCAATAATATATAAAAATATCTTAGTTGTGTTAAGTTAAGCTGAGCTTTTAAGAAAATTGTGTTAAAATA
>VDFB02036790.1:0-15065 GCA_007258455.2 Sequoia sempervirens
ATTTCATTCCCTCCATACCTTCCTCCCCCCCTCTCTCTATTCCTCTCTATCTCACCTCACTCTCTCCCCTATCCCTCTAGATATCTCACTATGTATCTCCCTCTCCCCTCTTTCTCTCTTTCTCCCTATCCCTCTAGATGTATCTCTACATCTCTCCCTCTCTTGTTATCTACCTACCTCTCGTTCTCATTGCCTCCCTCCCTCTCTCTCTCTCTCACCTTCCCTCTATGTCACACCTCTCCCTCTCCCTCAATTCCTCTCTCTCTCTAATGCTCTCCATGTCACCTCTCTCTATCCCTTTAGATATATCACTATATTTCTCCCTCTCCCCTCTCTCTATCTTGCCTATCCTTATAGATATCTCTCTATATCTCTTTCCCTCTAGATTACTCTAACTACCTCTCACTTCCTTATTCCTTCCCTCCCTCTCTCTCTCCCTATCTCCATAGACATCTCCCTATAGAGTAAGGTGTATTAAATGGAGGTGTTTGTGGATGATAATGTAGATGAAATATATATTTTTAAAGGAACAAAGGTGGAGGATAGGTTGCATTAATACAAATAAAAAGGTAATTTTTAAAATTTTAAACTTTTGTAAAGATGAAATTGATTATTTACATGTGGAAGAGATGCATGAATAGATGGTGGTGTAGAAATAAGAGTGTGAAGAGGAAGAAATATGTGAGGAGAGGAGGATGAAATTTTTTTATTTCCATTATTTTTTTAATGTTGATATGTATGAAAGTGTAGTGAAGAGAGTATAAGAAAATGAGAGAATCATTTCTAAATTGTGCAAGATATTTTCTAGTTTATATGAAGTAGAAGTGATAAGTAAAAATTAGGAAGAAGATTTTGGGTGGAAAAGGATGGGTTATGGTGGGTTAATTCCAACAAGAAAGAAAATGATAGAGGAATTTGGTGGAGGTGGTTAGAAAATGGTGGGTTTCCCACAGGAGAAGGGCATAATAAAATTATTGAGTGGAAATGGATAGCTTGTGGTGGGTTGAAAATCAAAAGAAAAAGGAGAAGGTGGCAATAATTTGGAGGAGTTCAGGATATGGTGGAGAAAGGTCCACAAATGAGAAATATAGAGGGAAAAAAATTAGGAAAGGAACGGAGGATTTGTTACTGTCAAATGTTGGAGGAGGAGTTTTTTTTTTAAAAAGGTACCTATCATAGAATTGGAGTATTCTACAAGTTGTTTACAACTTGAAAGGGTAGTTCTACTACTCAACTCAATTTTGTGGGATATTCTCACAAATTCTTACTCAATGTGTCTTATAAAGGAGCATTTGGGTCCATAGGGGATCTTGCATCAACCAAAAACATTTCAAGTTTGTTTAGTTTTAGTTTAGTTTAGGTTGTGTTTCTGTTGGTTTTTACTAGTTTTATTCTAGAGGATTTTTCAAGATAAATTCAATCAAGCAAGGAATTCATCTTGTAGAAGGTCTAAATGGGTATCTCTAGATTCAATTTGGTGGAAATTGGAGAAAATTTGGAAAAGTTATGAGAAATCAAAGGTTTGGACCTATTCAAGAACAAACTAGAGGTTGAGTTAGTTTCAAGAACCATAGGAACTGCCAAAAGTTCCTATTCCTATCAAAATATTTGATAGGTTTTGAATCTTGCAAAAGGACTCAAGAGGCTCTTTTTCTTACTAAAAGCTCCAAAAAAAGTGTTAGGTCAGAGCTTTAACAAATTTTAGGAACCTTTGACAATTCATGTTTGTACTTGAAGCCCAGCATAATACATAAAAATTATTTCATAGAGTTCCTAAAGGGTTAGAGCCCCCAATAAGGTGTGAGGTTCTTGGTTCCCACTCAAGTGGGAACTCCTGACAAGACAAATTTGAAAGACAAATATTTTCAAAAGTTTAATGGTTCATAAAGGGGTCAAAATCCCTAACAAGACAAAGCTAAAAATGTTTCTATGTTCTTTATGGAGTAGGAACCCCTAAAAATGGAAATGGTTAGTATCGAGATAGGAACCCCCAATAAAGGTAGAAACATGAGTTCCTTAAGAATTAGAAGCCACCAATATAGTGCTCAGTTCTTGGTTTCTAATAGGGTTGAAACCCTAACAAAGGAAAAGTTGGAATCTAACTCATCAAATAGTTCCTAAAGACTAATAAGAACCCCCAATATGGTGGTGGGTTCTTAGTACCCATTAGTGTGGGAACCCTAACAGAGGAATAAGTTCCTAATACCTACCATGGCACTAACGAGTTGGAATGACTTGTTAATGAAGAGATAGAGTTCCTACTTAGTGTAAAATATCTCACAAAGCCTTAACTTCTTGTTCAAGTGTTTTGGAGGATCATTTAAATAGTGACACATGGAAAAGTAAACTAAAAAGATGGTTTAGTTCCATAACTAATATGAAACTAGTTCAACTTCCTGCTCGAGGAAGTATAAAAGCGAAAAAATAATATTCCATAAGGGAAGATGGGGTTGAGAGAGAAGTAGCTTTTGGCCAAAGAGGAAATACTTGGCATGTTTAAAAATGAATGAGGAAATATTGTTGCATTAAATATGAGAAGTAGCCAAAAACAAAGAATGGAGAAAGGAATGTTAGGAATAGGAGATGCTTCTAGAGAAGAATGGTAAAGAAAGGAAGATGGAGGTGGCACACATTTACTTTGTAACTAATAATGATTGTATTATTAGATTTAAATTCAATGAATTTTATTTACCATATTTATTATTTTGTTGTGATTATGGATACAGTTGTGTTCCCTGCATGATTGGATCACCTGATAAGACCCCCTAGTTAAATTTACATAAAAAATAAAAAGCATGTATCAACCCTTAAAATGTTGAAATTGATAGTAATTTAGGTAAATCACATTATTCTAATTAGAACAATAGCTCTTGTATAGAGTAGAATGCAATAATTCTAGCAAAGAAATAAACATATAAAAAATGTCCTAGGAAAAACCTTTTGAGAAAAATAGCTTCCAAATTATACTCATCTTATTCAATAAAAAATATAATTACAATACAATATTAGAGTATCAATCCTTAATTAAAAGCAAGAGAAGATCAAATTTGACACTTGTAATAAATGCTATCTAACTCATGAACAATAAAACAATAGTTTATCCATATCAATTTTACAATGTGACAACTAAGAATAGCAAGAGGTTAACACTCTTTAATCATAAAGTAAATTTAACAACATAACCCTTCCTTCTAGCTATTTCCTTCACTTGAATATCCCATCCCAAATGCTCTATAAATAGACATCTAAATCAACATGAAAACCAAGTTTTTAAATTAGTGTTCCCAATTGACATTTTCAATATGGTTACAAAAGATTTCCATTAACTCCAAGAATCGTTGGAGCCTCGAATGGGAAGCCCACATGACCCTTAATTTAATTCTTGTACCAAGATAACATGTCTTCATGTGAATCCACATGTACATTACATGTATTATCTCAATGTTATACATGAAAACTTCCTAGGAAGATATTTCTCTACCAAAAGTGTGGTGTCCCTTTTGATGATGGACCACAACTATATAAAATATTAAATATTTAATGCATCGTGTACAACAAGAGCACATAAAGTCATAAAAATTTAAGGGAATATAATACACCTTACATAAATATTCTAGGTTAAAAATTAAATTTTAATGTATAAATAATCTACCTAGGATAAATGGGTTGGGATTTTAACTATCTAAAATGAATACATTGAAATTTTAATATGGAATTTAAATAAAAGATAATGTCTAGTTGGAGTCATAACCTTGGTGTCAAATGAATTTAAATGGAGGGTTAAGACAAGTCCTTGAGAATGAGTGTAGGTACAATCAAGTTAGGCTTAGGTTATGTGCTAGCTTTTGTGCTAAAATTATGTCAATTGTATACTAGTCATTCTATATAAATGGAATCTTGGTTAAATTGAGTCCAAACTAAGGGGAAATGTAAGGTATGCAACATACACCATTACAAGAAGAAATCAACATTTTTGTTTTATTTTTCTAGAAATGTATTAATAGATATATTTAATTAGAAATTTACTAGTATTAATTTGTTTAATATTTTAAATATCTTTACTTTTTATTTCATGATACATTTATGCAATGTTATTCAAAATATATGAAAATAAAATATACACAATTTAGTAGAGTTGTAACTAGTAGGGGTAATGATGTGGCATTCCATCCATCAAGATGCAAATCTAGCTATAGGTATGTCAAGGGCTAGGTTTTAACCTTAAGTAACTTTAATAAAGTGGATCCCCCTAGTCATGGTAGCTTAGGGAAAGGAGATTTCTACTATGGTGAGGTCTAGTTTCTTTAAGCAAAAGGACCATCATGTTCATGAAAACTTATCCAAAAGAGATTTTTACATACTCAACTTATTGTAATCAAAACTTAAAGACAAATATGATTTATATAAACCAATTATATATATATATATATATAAACTTCCTCACTCAATCAACGTAAAATCTCATATTCATAATTCCATAAATCTTTATGTTTCTTAAATTTTTGAAAAAATAAATTCATAAGATGAGTTTTTGAAGTAAATTTTTTTTTTTTTTAATAAGCAAAGTGAAGCATTGCAAATATTGTTGCCAAATGAAGTTAAAATAAGACCATAGTGTTTCTTTACAATAAGATCTCATTCAATTGTTTAGTTCAAATTTTGTAGCAATGTCTATTCAATTTTTTAATTTTTTTTTAAAGTTAATAATGTCCATAATTTTTAAATTTTCATTTATTTGTAAATCTTTTTACTTTAATGTAAATTTATAATAAATATTTTTTATTTCAAGCATTTTTAAAAACAAAACTCGGAGTAAATTAAAAAAATTGCTGCCATATCACACATTTTTAAACCCTTCCCATTTACTCACATCTCAAATTCTAGAATTCCTATATTTTAGGTAATCCACCATTTTAAAACAAAAATTATATTATATATTAAAAATTTATCTTTTGTTTGTTGTTTTTCAATTAGACAACTTGTTTCTCAAATACACTGAGGAATAAGCAGTTGTATTGGACCCTGAGGTTCAAAAAGACGCATGCAGGGCCGCCTATCTTGCCCCGACTGATGAGTTGAAGGAAGGATAATAATCTAGAAAGCTGAGAAAAGCCGTTCCATCGGTCAGTGCTCTGTGATTTGCCAGAGGCAAAGGCCTGTCTGGAATTGCGGGAATGGCAGCCTCTCCCTTCAACATCTTCAATGCTTCTGCCATACTTGGTCTGAATGCTACTGTAAAGTGTGCACACAGAATACCCACTAAAACAAATCTTTCCATCATATTCACTGCTTCACTCTCAACTATTCTGCTATCTACCACTTGAACGACTTTATTTGCTTTGAGAAGCTTCCATGCCCAATCAGTAATAAGATATTCAGAAGGGCACGCCGTAGAAATATCCAGAGCCTTTCTGCCGCTCATGATTTCCAACAACAGAACCCCAAAGCTGTAGACATCACTGCGATCTGTAAGCTTTCCGTAGAGAGCATACTCGGGCGCCAAATAGCCATGCGTACCAGCTATTTTTGAGACGATGTACGATTTGCCTTCCGTCGTCACCCTCGCCAGCCCAAAATCCGCAACGCAGGCATTCATGTCATCGTCCAGCAGAATATTAGTGGCTTTGATATCTCTGTGATATATCGCCGGCTGCACGCCGAAATGCAGATAACACAGCCCCTTAGCTGTGCCGATTATAATGTTCCTCCGCTGCTCCCAACTCAGTGTTCTGCAGTTTTTGTTTTCCACTCCAAAAATGTGTTGATCGAGACTGCCATTAGCCAGGTAGTCGTAAACAAGAAACCGCTGGCACCCCTCTTTGTCGTCACTGGCAACGCCGAATCCTCGCAGAGCCACCAAATTCCGGTGGCGAAAACTACTGATGATCTCCACCTCGTTCAAGAAATCCTCGTCTTCATCGACAGAGCAGTTCTTCATTCTCTTGACAGCAATCATCTGACCGTCGGGTAGTGTTCCCTTGTACACCATTCCAAAACTACCCTGCCCGATCAAATTGGCGCAACTGAAATTGTTTGTTGCGTCCTTGATTTGCCGCAAGTTGAACCACACTGCGCCCATGTTTGGTTTCACAGTGTTATTCAGAAGGCTTCTGTTAATTCTCACAAAACGCCTGTGCTTGGCGCTCAGCTTCATCCTGGTCCACCACAACCAACTGATTACTATGCCACAGAGCAAGATCAGAGCAATTGCGGCGCCCACACAAGTATATAACACCATCTCGAACTGAGCTCTTGCCTTCTTGGCCAGAAAAGGAATGTGGAGAAGACAACTCGCGGCTTTTCTGCTCTTAGGCCCGAATTCATTGGCTACACCAATAGCATAAAGAACTGTGAAATAGTAACATTGCAGACTTGTTTCAGCTGTAACGTTTTGAATTCTTTCTATTAATCTTTTCACTACAATTTGTCCGCTGTTAATGCATAGATTGCAAGCAGTGGAATCAGAGAGATCTCCTTTGCAGGCTGCATCCAAGGGAGTCGGTCCCATTTTCTCCATCCAGTCTTCTTTGGTTTGTATGCCGCCGCATAGGTGGGGGCTTGATACAAACTCGGATATATCACTGAAACATAGCGAAACCAGATTTGGTGGAAGACCCATAGAGCTGATCTGATGTTGAAACGCTTTGAGGCACGCAATGGCCGAGGCATTGTCGGGGAGTTCAAAGACGGATTCATCTCGGAGGAACTGAGCAAGCCCTACACCCAAAACACTTCTCAATGTCGTTGTACAAATTTCCAGCTCTTCGGAGGTTTGAATTGATTGACAGGTTGATGTGTTCCATGACATTCTAGTAACATAGTCGAGATTCATCGTACATTCTGGTTCTGCATTAACGACGACTAAACCCAGTACCAACACCACCATGAACACCTCCATTTTCAGCTACATTTCACAGAGACAATGTCGTTACTAAATTATAAGAGGGAGCAATATCGAGTTGCTTCAATTCTTAACTGCCCTCGAATGCCCTTTCATGTTTTATTCTTTAGAAGTTTCGTCATGGAGAATCAGATTAATCCCTGACTTTGTTCCAAGTTGGGCATCGTGATTAAAGAGAAGAAGCTTTCGTGCCAAAATATTGGTATATTGGCCTTGTAAGCAAAAGCGTTCTTCCCTCTCCAAGTTTGATGTTGACCATATTAATGAATGGTAATCAGCTAAATTATAGAGAGGGAATCTCACGGCTTTTTGGATCATTTGAAAAAGTAAGCGTAGTTTCCATTGACTGATTTTGGAAGCTGTGTATTGTTAACCAGCCACGCCTTCCTCCGCCAAGGACATATATGGAATATCTTAAACTTTTATTTGACTGAATTTAAATGATACTTCTAATGTATGATGTGTGCAAGGAAACAAAATACCGTTGAATTGGAATGCATCATCGCGCATCAAATTCCTCTATCGATATTAGTAGCATCTATTTTGCTAAATGTCCAAATGCCAAATCACTAGTCAAATTGTGCTTATTTGTATTCATAGTCACACGTTATTAGTATATAAACTTGTTTTTCTTCAAGTGTCGCATATTCTTTGCACTAAGTTCTCATAATTTGTCCATCTTATAATTTGTGCAAAAAATAATGTTGCATTTTATCATATTTATGTTGGAGACAATATTGGTTTTGACAAAGTAGAAATGTAAGTCACTTTTAAGGAATTTGATATGTACTTATAGATTATCTTAAAAGGATCTTGGTTCTAGGTGTTGGACTCAGGGAACACTGAGAGGGGGGTGGCAAGGTGAATCAGTGTTCAACAAATTTAAACTTTAAATCTAGATATTAAACCATCCACAATATATAAACAAAAATAAAGATGCAAGCACATGAACAAGATAATCAAAGCACCATAACATCAATATTTTTACGTGGAAACCCTGTTAGGGAAAAACCACAGTAGAGATCAATCCACAATTATACTCTATTAAAAGTATGAATAAAAGGGAATGCACATGCATTCAGGCACACTGCCTAGAGCTCACTACTCAAAATAAGGAAGGCTCACTACCTTACAAAATGTTTGTGATTACAACAAAAAGTTGAACTGAGAGGATAACATCTCCAAATGCCTAGATTCAATTCCAATGAAGCTCAATAGACAATCTTCAGTCCTTCTGACTGATTCTGTATTTTTGCTCTACTCTTCTCTATTTTTCTGCCCTTTTGAAACTGTGCATAGATCGCTCAATCACCTTTCTGATACTCGCACACACATCTGCTATGCTCTACACACATATTCGCACACCTTCACTTGCTTCACTTTCTTAAAATGAATTTTTGATCTCATATATATATCCGCTAACAAAGATTTCATCACTTCAAGTCGGCTTTAACAAAATATGAAATATCCTTCAATGGTCGGCTCAAATCACAAATTAAATTTAATGTGCACCCACCAAAGCCAGCTAAGACATAGCTAGGACTCAAAACAAAATAACCAACACAAGAAATAATTAAGCAATTAATCCTTATACATCTACGACATGCAACATTCATTAGGTCGGCCATAATGAGGAAACAAACAGAAAAACATTATGCCAAAGCATCCAACTAAATCTCCCAGCTCATACACTGATCAACACAACATCACAAAACTTAACAAAAAGATAGTATAGATGCTTAACAAACTCTCTCGGAGATCCACAACTCAAAATGATGATCCATTGAGGTGTATAGATCGATTTGCTAACCAGATACCCTGTTCTTCATACTTTATGTCGTAAAACTCTGATCTTTACTTATCTTGTCGGAATGGATAAATCTTGATCTGCGGACCGGAAGGATAACTTAGGTTGCCATCAATGAAAATACTAGAAGCCACATACCATGCCAACAATATCTCCAAGCCATATGCCAATAATCTCCCCCTTTGGCATTGATAGCAACACTTAGTGAAAAATGACTAAGTGTCAGAATTCAAAATTTCAAAACTCAAACTCCAAACTCCCCCTTGGAATGATAAAGCATTTTGCATTGCTCTCCTCCCCCTTTGACATCAATGACAATATATTCTTCACTAAGCTCTCTTCTCCTTTCAAAAATTCAAAATTTGAAGTACAACTGCTGCTTAAGTTAGAAAATTAACTTGTACTTATCTTTCATACCTGAAAGAAATTTCTTCCATGCTTCTACAAAAATCCCAATGATTAAGATCATGCTATTGTTGGACTCAGATACCATAGCTTCCTTGATACATTCAATCAATTCTTCTAGAAAAACATTCTGAAAACTCTCCAAATCAATATTATTGTGCACAAGGTAAAAACTCAATGTGTTCTTAATCAGGTCCTGCTCATATGAGGGTCTCTCCAACCATAAGTCAACAATTTTCTTCATCCCATCTTTTTCTTGAACAAGCTGCAATATCTTAGCTTTAAATAAGGCATCATCTTCTTCACTTCCTTCTGCCATTATTACATCTGGTTCAACTGATTTTGGTTCATCCCTAGGAGTATACTCATCAAAGTCCTCATCTAGTATATCCACAATTATTTGTTCTTTGCCATTTTCTTCAGTTCTTGGAGACTTGTGTATCGGAGGAGTGTAAACAACAATTTCTTCTACTCTCTTCTTCTTTCCCAACACTTCACCGGAAGAAGATCCAACTTCAAGCATCTTTACCAGAAGGGAAATACTAACTTCTCCAAACTTCCCTAGCAATTCCTTACAAACCCTTGCATACACTTGCTCATAATTTCCCAAAGCATTAGAGTGTTCAAAAATTTGCTTACAAACCCCAGATCACTTTCCTTCCATACCACATTATCATTTTGAGGCAAGCAATTTAGGAAATACATCATGATACATATGATCAGAGTACCAAACCTGAAGGGGTAATTTGCTTCTTTTGTCAATTGCACATTTTCCATCAATTGGTCCTTTAGCAATCCATACAGATCAAAGTCTTCATCATCCATTATCATTTTGTGAGCGATATAAACTGTGCCTGCCGAAGTTGTGCCTTCCCTATTTCTAAAAAAGATTTTATACGAAATTCCATGTGCAATGTACCTTGTTCTTGGATCTTTGATTGTCGAGATTATCAAGGCTCTCTGGTCTCTAGTCACACTGGTTAGGGTTTCGACCACTGATTCTGAATTGACTTCTTTTTTTAAATAATTCCAATATTGCATAATCTTGTTAGATTTATAATCACATCCTTCGAAATAAGATAGCGTTTATCCAGAGTAAGGATGTCATCATCCAATCTATTCAAGATAAACCTTACCACTTCCGCATTGACGAAATAGGGAAACTCATTCCAAATGTCCAAACTCTTGTGTTTCACGCCTTCAAGCCATCTCAATTCACTGGTTGGTAACAAATTTCTCACAGCCCTAATCTTTTCACTGCTATATTCATCCAAATTCACCATTCCTTTGATTTGCTTCATTTTCCTTTGCGTATGGAGCAAGCTTTTCTTCCAAGCTTCACAAAATTAAGTGAGAATTTTGCAAACTGAAATACCTGATGAATTCGCCACCGAATTTGTTTTACTCTTTTGAAATTTTTCTGCAAAGGCTCTCCTATTCTTCTTTCAATGCAAGGTGACAAATGAGGGTTCCAAATACCCTTTTATAACTTCGCACCTACCCTTTTTACCACATTAAATATTTTTCCCTAGGAGTTGTCGGGTACTCTGTTTTCTCAGACAACAAAAAAAAAATTGTCTGCGGACCTTCTACTTCTCATACTTCTACATAAGCGATCATTGATGCATTTGCAAACTTCTATCATAGCTAGTGACAATTTCTTGCATTCTACTACCAGCTACTGACAGGGGGACAAAGGATTTTCTTGAAAAACTCCCCTAGGCCCATGGCCTAAGATCAATTTCTGGAGAAATTACCAGAGGCTGCTTCTAGTACAAGCTTATTTCCTTCATCAAATTCACTCTTCTTTACCCATGTTTTCTTCATCTGATCTGTTATCTCTTCCACAGTCACTTTTCCTTTTCCTTTGTCATCTTTCTGTGAATTTTTTCCTCTGTATGTACCGACCTCTTCTATCAATGTTTTTGTTCATGTAGAATCTTGCAATGTAACCAAATCTGTTGCAATTGTAATGTACACCAAATTTCTCTATCCAAACCATTCATTCCATTGATTTCCCTTTGATCTGCACTGATTAGCAATATGCCCAAATTTTCCACAGGTGTAGCATTTAACATTTCTTACACTGACAGACACACTTTTGCATTCAATTGACTTATGACCAAACTTATTGCAACTAAAACACTGACCGGGAAATGATGGACTTCTTGAATTTATTTTACTTCGACACTAAGAAGCCATATGACCAAATTTATTGCAAGCAAAGCAGTAACCATTAAAATTTTGAGCATTGGGTTGTCTTACTGGATACCTTCTACCTTTATTCATTTGATTTCTTTGTCTGGAATCCTTGTGTTCAGATCTGGAGCTTTCTCCTTTCTCATATCCAAGACCTCGCTTGTCATTTGCATCCTTTTGTCCTTTAGTCAGCTCATCAAGCTTAGCATAATTGATCCTGAACTTCTCCTTGTATTCATTTGTAGTAGTGAGTTCATCTTTGAGGATAATTATCTGTCTTTCAAACTCTTGTTCATTATTTATGGATTGTTGCAGTTCAATCTCCATCTGAATAATTCCACTATTTACTCTATTGCATTCTTCAGATTTTTCGTTTAAAGACTGTGCCAAATTCTCCTCATTCTTCTTCCTTTCTTCAATCTCTTTAGTTAGCTTCATCGCCACATATTTCATCTCAAGCTTTATAGTAGCATTATTCCTAGCAAGTTTTTCACATTCTTCTGTTATCTCTTTTAGGGTCTGAATCAAGTGAACATCTTCCAAGCTTTTATTCTCTTTCTACTTCAGTTGATCACAAAGTTCCTTCCTCTTGACTCATTGATTTTATACTTCAATGATTGAATGAATTTCTTAGCATCCACAAGATTTTCTTTTAATTCCATGACTTCTACTTTAGATTGATCAAGATCATCAAGTGCCACCATAAGCTATTGTTGAAGACCACCAGATTCCATTGCAATTCAATATCCACCTCAAGTTGTTAAAATTTTGTAGAGGAACCTTGCTCTGATACCAATTGTTGGACTCAGGGAGGGGGCTGAATCGATGTTCAGCAAATTGAAACTTTAAATCCAAATATTAAACCATCCACAACACATAAACGGAAATAAAGATGCAAGCACATGAACAAGATAATCAAAGCACCATAACACCAATATTTTTACGTGGAAACCCTTTTAGGGGAAAAACCATGGTGGAGATCAATCTCCAATTATACTTTGTTAAAAGTATGAATAAAAGGGAATGTACATGCATTCAGGCACACTGCCTAGAGCTCACTACTCAAAATAAGGAAGGCTCACTACCTTACAAAATGTTTGTGATTACAACAAAAATTTGAACTGAGAGGATAACATCTCCAAATTCCTGGATTCAATTCCAATGAAGCTCAGTAGATGATCTTCAGTCCTTTTGACTGATTTTGTATTTTTGCTTTGCTCTTCTCTATTTTTCTACCCTTATGAAACTGTGCATAGATCGCTCAATCACCCTTCTGATACTCACACACACGTCTGCTTTGCTCTACACACATATTCACACACCTTCACTTTCTTCACTTTCTTAAAATGAATTGTCGATCTCATATATATATCCACTAACAAAGATTTCATCGCTTCAAGTAGGCTTTAACAAAACATGAAATATCCTTCAATGGTCAACTCAAATCACAAATTAAATTTAATGCACACCCACCAAAGTCAACTAAGACATAGCTAGGACCCAAAATAAAATAACCAACACAAGAAATAATTAAGCAATTAATTCTTATACATCCGCAACATGTGACATTCATTAGGTCAACCATAATGAGGAAATAAACAGAAAAACATCTTGCCAAAGCATCGAATCGGATCTCCTAGCTCATACACTGATCAATGCAACATTACAAAACTTAACAACAAGATAGTATAGATGCTTAACAAACTCTCTCAAAAATCCACAACTCAAAATGATGATCCAGTGAGGCGTACAGATCAATATGCCACTAATGCATTTGACTGCAAAATACGACGAAACTGTCCGACAAAATATGTAAAATTCGATGTTCGTCGGGTGCTTGTAAAATTTGATGTGTAATTTCCAATTGTTTCGAAAGTTTATCCCCGACGTCCGTCGAAATATCGACGAACCTGGTGTTCGTCGAAATGTCGGCTATTATTTTCGTCGAATGTTCGACAAACATGAAAAATTAAAAAAATCAAATTGTGGCCGACATAAAGAAAAGTGAGTTCGCGATGTATTGCGACGGTGTTTTGCTCTACTTGAGACAGTTTGTGGAGAACTACGGACGATTTTCCTGGGAAAAATCAGAAAAAATTCAAGAAGATATCACCAGGTTGAGGATAGTCATTGTCTTTTTGCAGAATTCAGTAAGTCAGATTTGTAGTTCCAGGTTTGAAAATCATATTTTAAAGCAATATCTCATCAGATTTCATTTGTAGAGGTTTTGAGAATTTCATGTCCAGATTTTGTTGTGTGGAATCACCATAAGATCACAATGGAGGAACAGATTCTTGTGAATGTAATTATGTGATCCATAACTGTATTGGTCATTTGGCACAGTTGTGCTATAACAAATACAGGATGCATTCATGTGTGACCCAAGTTTAATGTGGCTATGTTGTGATAGAAATGGAGGCACTCATATAATGTAGTTAATTCAGGTTGTATAATGTAGGTGTCAATCATCATTGGGTGCATTCAGGTTGTCTCAAGTTTAACAGGATAGGATGTAATTATAGCATGATCGAAGAGTGATTACCTCTTGCTGCAATAAAGAGCCTATAACTCTGGTTGATATGCAGAGTGGTTGTGTTATATCAATTATGTAGTGCATTCAAGCACAACCCATGTTTAATGGGCTATTCTAGAGAGTGATCAAGATTTTCTAAACCTTATGAATGTTACTTGACATATATTTGCATAATCTGAAATTCCTTGAGAGGCTTTTGAAGTATCAATGTATCCTATATAGGGTTTAGAATGATTTCTTTTAATTAAAAAAATAAATAAATGATGTATTTCCCTGTAATTAGATAATGTGGAGATCTCCTAAATCTGCCCCAGCACACTATCCTCTTTGGCACTGTATTCATTACTCCAACTACTAGGTTTTTGCATGTGACATCTTTAATATCTTCATGACCGTGGCTTTTAAATAGATCTCGGTCTTTGCTTTAATCCTTTTCATGGTAACCCTTGAGTTCCATAATCCACCTTCAATCTCTTCTAAGAACGTTGTCTTAAGCTAGACTGCATAGTATGCATATAAAGCAAGTCCTTCATACCTTCCATTGTTCCAAACCACCACTCACTGCCTTGCTTAAAATGTTGCCTCCATAAGCACAATAGCATGTTTTAAAATCATGGTTGCCAGTGATTGACCATTAAACTCACCACTTTCATCATGAAGATACAATGAATTTTTGTCTTCAAACTCAAGGCATTATGGAAGATAACATTGTGAATTGTTTGTTGTGTACGATTCGATTTTCTTGCACATTTACTGCTTTGCTAACTTCCTTTAAGACTGGGTATTGCACCCTCAGCTGCAATCTCAAATAGCTCACTCACTATCACTTGAAGATTCCTTTCATGAGCATCCTTCTATAAATCAAACTATGCCCTATAGACTGCCTACTTACTACAGGGGACTCATTGTTTCATGGTATTGTAGTTCTTAAGATCCTTCAACCTTATTGACACTACTTCCACAGGTCCACAAGGTATTATTCACTATTTTCCCATCTTTGGTGAGTCTCAAAACACTACTCAAACATGCAATCCACTACCTCCATTATACAATATTAATGGCTAAGAAGAAACATTGAACCTATGATTACTAAGTTACTTCATTTTGGACCAGTCATTCGATTGCATTTGCCTTGTCTAACACTACCAAAAGCATTTGAAAAACCATTAAAGGTCAGCAAAGGGGTAAGAAAACTCCTTTGTTAAAATCTCCCGCTTTAC